>CAUYON010210676.1:0-10271 GCA_963573935.1 Arctocebus calabarensis | reverse complement strand
TTTTTTTTTTTTTGTAGAGACAGAGTCTCACTTTATCACCCTGGGTAGAGTGCCGTGGCGTCACACTGCTCACAGCAACCTCCAGCTCCTGGGCTTAAGTGATTCTCTTGCCTCAGCCTCCCGAGCAGCTGGGACTACAGGCACCTGCCACAGCGCCCGGCTATTTTTCTGTTTTGCAGCTCGGCCGAGGCCGGGCTTGAACCTGCCACCTTCGGTATATGGGGCCGGCGCCCTACTCGCTGAGCCACAGAAGCCGCCCAAATTTTGATATTTTCTTATACCAAAATTATGAACCTTTTACCAAGTTGTTGTACAGTGCTGTCAACAAAAACACATGGTGGCAAGTTCGCAAACTTGATTGTCAGACCCTGTATATGTTGCAAGGATATAATTCAATTGGTCTGAATTTCTACCTCAAATAGGTAGAAAAAGTATGAAATAAAAGGGCTAGGTAGAGTCTCACTCAGGAATTCAAAGCTTATTATACTTGGCAAAATTGGAGAGATGTATCTAGCAAATAAACAAATAAAGTGTGCTGACAAATGATAGTTAACTAGGCAGAAAATGGAAAACTTAACAGTGAAAAAAATGAAATTTGGCAAAGGTTAAGGCCATGTTTATTACAACAGAGTAGTATTAAAAATAAACTGGCCCTTATTTATCTGACACTGAAGCTGATAGTATTTTCTGAATAAGAAAGACATAGTCTTCCTGTATGCTACTCCCCCACTTCCTTGAAGTCTTACCAGAAATCATCTCTCTCTCAAAGAAGCTTTTTCTTACCTAAAATGTAACCACACCTCCTCACTCCCCAAAATAAGACATTTCACATCCTCCTTCTTTAACTCTTTTTCCAAAAGCTTACAATTTTCTGATATCCCATGTATTTTCTTTTCATCTAGTTTATTGCCTCTTCCCAATTAGGATGTAAATTCCATAAAAGCAGAAGTTTGTCCATTACAACATTGTTTGTAACAGGACCTAGATTTATAGCAGCAGGAGAATGGAATAAATGACGGCACGCTGGCTTTACAATTTAAAAGATCAAAACAGATCTATATTGCTAACATGAAATACTCTCCAAGAAATATTGATAAATGGGGAAAATGTAGGTTGGAGAAAAATACAGAAAGTGTGATGCAACTTATGTTATTAAAAAATACATCATAACTGTACTTTTCCATAGGTCCACATATGTGTATGTAAATGCATGGACAAAATCTAACAGTGATAAATCAAACTTATAAGTGTTTATATCAAGGTAGGTGATTTCAGTGTGGGGTGTTTAAAAAACTTTAGTCTTTCCATACTGTTTATATTTCATAAAAATGAATTCATTTCCATTATATAATAATTCAAAATAAATCAAAGGGGCAGTGTCTGTGGCTCAGTAGCTAAGGCATCGGCCCCATATACTGAGAATGGCCAGTTCGAACCCAGCCCCAGCCAGCTAAAACAACAGTGGCAACTGCAACAAAAACAGCCAGGTGTTGTGGCAGGTGCCTATAGTCCCAGCTACTTGGGAGGCTGAGGCAAGAGAATTGCCTAAGCCCAGGAGTTAGAAGTTGCTATGAGCTGTGACCCTACGGCACTCTACCGAGGGCAAAGAGTGAGACGGTCTCAAAAATAAAGTAAAATAAAATAAAATAGGCTCGGAGCCTGTGGCTCAAGCAGCTAAGGCACCAGCCACATATACCTGAGCTGGCAGGTTTGAATCTAGCCCAGGCCTGCCAAACAATGAGGGCTGCAACCAAAAAATAGCCGGGCATTATGGCGGTCGCCTATGGTCCCAGCTACTTGGGAGGCGGAGGCAGTAGAATTGCTTGAGCCCATGAGTTGGAGCTTGCTGTGAGCTGTGATGCCACTGCACTCTACCCAGGGCAAAAACTTGAGGTTCTGTCTCAAAAAAGAAAATAAATAAATAAAATAAAATAAAATAAATCAATGACATTAGTTTCCTTAAATTCTTTTTTTTGCGTAGTTATGAATCAGCTTTAAGTTTTCTTAAATTCTTATAAAAACAATCTATAAATATTGATTCTATATTGTACACAGTCTTTTATCCTTCAGCTGGAAGGAAGTTTGTCCTTTTCCAAATTCCTATATGATTTTTATGTCCTATTATATGTCACTCAATATGGTTTTTTTGTAATTTTTGGCTGGGGCTGGGTTTGAACCCACCATCTGCGGTATACGGGGCCATCACAGTACTTCTTATCTTAAAATATTTTTATTTCTATGTGCATCTTAGCAGTATATTGTAGTGAATATTAGTTAGCTTTTTAGTGAAATAAATCATTATCCAGTAAATTATAAATTTTTGGCTATCTCTAAATTATTGCTTTGTATAATATACTAATTTAAAAAATGTCTTGGTTTCGCCCTTTGTGGTTCCATAATTTTCTGGTATTTTCTCATTCATTTTAATACAATACTTGTATGGCATCCTTTAATTAATGTCACAACTGAACATTTACCTTAAACGGTCCTTAGACCAAAAGAAAGAAGTACATTATTATTTTACCTGCTTTTTCAATACATTATAAGTCAACTATACAAAATTTTTTGTTGAAACTTGCCTAATAAATATCAATTTTCCCTAGCGACCAAATATTTTTTGGTTTCTCTCAGGTAGTAGGATTGCATACCTTCTCCTAATCTTGGAATCTCAAATGTACATATTACTTCTTTTGGCCAAATAAATGTGAACAGAAGTGACAAGTGTCACATCTGAGCAGAAGCTTTAAGAGCCAGTGCACAATTCGCCACTGCTCTCTTTCCCTTACCACAGTGATTACTAATACTTTAGGCAATAGCTGCTGCAAAAAAGTATCACTGAAAATTAAGCCTTTGTTGTTTTAGCCCATTGAGGTCTATTGTGGCATAGCTTGTCTGTCTCGGTGGATTTGATGCTATGACTCGAGTTACTAGTTATTAGATAATTATCCCTTAGCTCCAAACACACCCCTATATACTATGCTTTGTGATGCTGGATTGGGAGAATCTGCAAATTTCATGTCTCCTTTCCTGATTGGCTCCTTCTTGGCCAAGATGGTGGGATACTGAAAGGCCAGAAGGTGGTAGTGATGAAAGGGAGGAGGCTGTTCCTTCCTGTTTTGTTTACTTTTTTGCCAGCATATCTCAGCAGGAGCAGTTCACTGGCTGCAGCAAATGAGTCCTGTGTCTGGCTATTTTTTGGGACTCCCAAGACCAGCCCCACACTGAGACATACTAGCGAGCAGTGCCCGTCCTCACAGGCTCCAGCTCCAAAAGCACCGACACCAGGCAGGCAACACCTCCCCCTTACCCCCACTCCACCCACCCTGGCCCACAAAGATGTGAGTTTCAACATTACAGGGCTTCTCTTTCAAGTTTCTGTAACCCCAACCCCATCTCTTTGTTTCCCCAGTCCTATGGTTCATGGTGGCATCCTGGAGTTACTGTCACAGAGTTGCCTCAACTATCACTTTCTTTCAGTCCTATAAATCTGTTAAACCAATTTCCCATATTAAATTCTTTCCACTAACATAACTGTTGTAGTGTCTCTTTTCCTGTGTGGACTTTGCCTATGACACCAGGAAATATTGTTCTATATGAATAAGTTTTGTGCAATCTGTCTTTTACTCATTTTGCCCTCTATTTCTTCCAGTCTTTCTTGACAGAAGGAAACTTTGAGCTGCTGACACCACCTCTTCCTATTATTTGTAAAGGAAATTGCCCATGCCAGCAGTGCTTATTGAGCAAGCAACATATAAGAAGCAGTGACCACAGGAGTTAAGTGTTAAGGAGACTTTTTGCACTGAATCAAGAACTGTATCTTTGATTTCTACCATGGTTGTGGTTTTGTTAAATTAGGCTCTTGAAGGAGAAAACTTAAATAATGTGTAATTATTTGGAAGTTTGAATAGAATTTATTTCCAGGTTGCCTCCCCCCTTCCCCCTGCTCGATTACAATTCAGCTATTGAAAGCACCAGCAAAATAATGAATATGCAAATATTTTGCTTGTCAAGGTACAAGGACAGAAAATAGTTTGACTTGATAATAGGTAATTCTAATGGTTAGCCAAAAACCAAAAACAAACAAAAAACTCAGTCAAGCTGCAGTGAGTGGTAGCTCAAGGTCCCTTATTGTACAGGGGTAGCTAAAAAGAGGATTCACTCTTCTCCATCAAACATGCCACTAACTATGCTTTGCTTGCTTCCCAAAATAAAAAACCCCACCTATATAATACGGAAAGTAAGTGGGAGTTTTAACCAGCAACTCATAGAACAGCTATTAAAAAGCCACTAGCCAGGAAATTGAAGCAAAGAATTCTAACAAGTGGCTTGTTAGCGAAGAATGTCCTGCCTGAAGTCTGGAGCAGGCTTGTCACTTTTTACCCCATCCTCTGAGGATAATAAGTAAGGAGGACAAAATGAGTGCAGCCCTCCTGGGTCTCCCCTTAAGAGTTTAAAAGCAAAATATTGATTTTGAGTTACCCTGCTTCAACTCAGCTTCGCTCTCATGATATTTTTATTCCCTTGTAGATTCCTGGGTCCATTTGTTGCAGATTTTAAAAAGTAAATCACTGGTGAATCTGTGGTGTGTCCGTGTAACATTTCTGCACCTAAAAATATGGTCAATTGACACCTTGAAGGTTTCCAAGCAGCTCTAACTCTTAGTGACATCTCTAGCTGCATCCCCAGTATGTTCAAAACAGATAAAGTGGATGAATTGATTTTAGTTGTATAAAACCCTTGACAAAATCTCTTTGTGGCCATCTATGCGGTCTCTTGATGATTTATAAAGGATTTGCTCATGACACAAATGTGATCCTTCCATTCCTCTCCATTTTGTTTTTCAACGGGGTCTACAGTGAATTTCCTGAGGCCAACAGACCAACAGAAGAAAATTCTTAGGTACCCAGTGCTAGCCACGAGTCTTTACTAACAATCCTAGAATTGAGATTCATCTTCTCAACATTGTTATCAATAGGGCTTTAGGTTGAACCAATTAGGATTCTTACATTCTTGCTGTATTTTTAAATGACCATTTGAGCTTTCTTCCATCATATTCAGAATTGTTGACTAAATTCTGACTAGTGAAAGCTTGGAAAAACAGTATATTGACACTCATTTTTAATGAAGTTCAGCCACTCTTCTGTGGGTTTCTTAGGAAGAGATTTTTAAAAAAGAGTTTACATTAGGGAGTAAGTCCACATTCTGAATCTTCATTTAAATTTCCCAGAAAGAATGTCCTAACATCATTACCATGTAGTTAGTATCCTAAATGTCCATAGGAGTAAACACTTCTCTAAACTCTTCTGTGAGAAGAGGAATCATTTACATCTAACAGGATGGATCTCGGCTTCCTCATCTGTAAAAAGGGGTTTTGAAAATCTCCAAAGTTGCTTGATCTTTAAACTCCAAACACAGAAGATTATTCTAAGCTGTGCTATAGAAATGCCAGGTGACCTTGATTAAATTACTTTCACTCCAGGTTTTTAGACCTCTAGATTCCCTTTATAAAATGGATGTTGCCATATTTCCATAAGACAAATCTATCTTATAAAGATGCTGCTAAAGTCATTGGAAAGGTAAAGATATACTTGTTCAATAGCAAGTATTAAGACAATTACACACAGGACTGTGGATGAAGAGATGAGTAAGACACAGTTCACAATGATACACAAAGAAACCCATGGTCAAAATGTAAAATATATTATATGAGGACAGAATCAGAGGGAACTTCTAATCTATCAGGGGTGGAATGAGCACAGTGACCAAGGGTGTCAGTACAAGGTTCCAAATAAGTGACGCTTGAGACGAACATTAAAAGGCAGATAGGCGTTAATCAAGAAAGAGGCTGTAACAGTACCACAAATGGGGCAGCTTAGGACAACAGAGTACATTGTCATTGTCTTACAATTCTGGAGACCAGAAGTACAAAATCAAGGCATCAGCAGGGCCACACTTCCTCTGAAGATGTGAGAGGAGGATCTGTTCCCAGGCACTCCCCTTGCTTCTGGTAGCTCTTTAACTTGTGGC
Source organism: Arctocebus calabarensis (assembly GCA_963573935.1). Taxonomy (NCBI): domain Eukaryota; kingdom Metazoa; phylum Chordata; class Mammalia; order Primates; family Lorisidae; genus Arctocebus; species Arctocebus calabarensis. The sequence goes on along the minus strand of CAUYON010210676.1, from coordinate 4,244 downwards.
AGCACCACTCCAGGCTTCACAGGGCATCTGTCCATGTGCATATGTCTGTATCCAAACTTTTCTTTTTGCCAGTGCAAAGGCTTGTTGTGTCTGTAGTCCTAGCTGCTCAAGAGTCGAAGGTAAGAAGATTGCTTGAGCCCAGGAATTGAAGTCCAGCCTGGCCAACATAGCAAGACCTCATCACTTTAAAAAAACTATAGACACAAATTTCTCTTTTTTATAAGGATACCAGTCACATAAGATCATTCAACAATACTCCGGTATGAGCTCATCTTAACTAATTACAGCTGCAATCACCCTATTGTCAAACATGGCCTTGTTCTGAACTAGGGGGATTAGGCCTTAGATATATGAATTGGGTAAGAGGGTGGGACACAATTCAACCCATAACAGAGGGGGATAGGTCAGCTAAGTAGAGTAAATGCTTATATAGTCAATGATGAAGGATGTCACAGTAGGGCTGAACTGTAGGCTGGAGAGAGTGGAGGGAAACTGGTCAGACCACAGAAAGCATGGGGGTCAGCCAACACTTTCATTTCTATTCTGAAGACCATAGGACGCCACTAGAGAATTTGAGTCAAAGAGTGACATATTTAACTTTTCCATTTAAAAAGAAGACTCTGGGCTGGGTGCGATGGCCTGTAAACCCAGCACTTTGGGAGTCTAAGGCAGGTGGCGTGAGGCCAGGAGTTTGAGACCAGTCTGAGCAACATCAAGACTCTGTCTCTCCCCAAAATAGAAAACTTGGCTGAGTTTAGTGGCACACACTAGCAGTCCCAGCTACGTGGGAGGCTGAGGTGGAAGGATCACTTTGAGCCCAGGAGTTTAAGGTTGCTGTGAGCTATGATGATACTACTGTGCTCTAGCTGGAGCTACAGAGGGAGACCTTGTCTCAAAAAAGAAAAATAAAAGAGGACTCTGGCATCAATGTGGAGGACTTATTAGAAGGCAGCATAATTGAGACAAGGGGGTGGAAGAGCTTAACAGTATCTGAGAGGGGAAAATGATGGCTCATAGCTATCTTGAGGAGTATCAAGAACCACCCCATTAGCTTAGCTATTGAATGAATAGCTTATTTCCTCATTAGGACTAATTACCTAGAGAGTGGATTGCTCTCATGATCAGTACCTACTGAGGTCTTGCTGTATCCCTGGTACTGGGTTATGGGGAGGTATTTGCAGATATCCACTTCTTACACATAAACACTTTGATAAGGGAATACTGCATAAATTAAACAGACAACAAAATTAGAAAATAAAAGTCAAATACCAAAATAGTATTTGTTGCTAAAAATAAAAAATTATGGAGGAAGTGGTTCTTTGTGTGGGTCATAAAAGATAACTAGAATCTAGGTGAGAAAAAACTGTGCTTGTGTTTTGGTTTTTCATTTCAAACCATGTTATCTCTTTCTTCAACTGCCATGGGATAAACTAAGAACACTTTAACAATGATTAGATGGGATATGCAGAGCAATAGCAGGCGCGCCTTGTAAAATCCTTTGTTTAAAAAAAATGCTTTAAATTTGCTAAACTCCATGTGGAAAGATCTAATGTGCCTTAACTTCAATTGTAACACATTGGTAATTGGCCACTGTATGCTGACAAACTAGCAATCTTCTCCCAAAAATGTATACAGCATTGAATGTCAGCACTCTGGCAAAGAGATCATCTCAGTGTATTTCTGTGCCATCTTGAACTTGTTCTTAATCCAAAAAGAAAGTGATTCATTTTTGCCCTTTAGGAAACAGGAGCAATTTTCATATTGTGAAGTCTTGGCAAAGGTCTCCTCTTCACAATAGGCGAGGTGGGGGGAAGCTGCATTTGGTACCATCTGTCAATTATAAATCCTTCAAAACTAGCAATGGCACAAAAATAAAATGTGTGATGTGATTGTGCACCATGTATTTTCAACATGCATGATGCTGTTAGGAAGAGGTATCTCTACATAGTTTAGAGCCTTCTTTCTCACTGACATTAAAATATTTCCTATTCTCCTGTTCCCTATTGCTTTCTTTTGGGGATTATTAAGATGAAAATACTAGCTTTATAACTCTGTTTTCTTAACAAATGACCCAATTATCATTAGATAATAATTAAATGTTGGAAACTAAAAACCAATAGTATAGACTACAATATGATCTCTTTCTTTTTTCTCTTTATGTGGCATATCCTTTCAAAGAATGGTTTCTTTCTTTACTATATAAAACCCATGGGGAAAGTAACAAATCAATTAGGATGCTTGTTGCTGAAAACCATAGAATTTTATGCTAACTAAATATGGCATAAAATAAATAGCCGGTATGTTGAACAAAGCAAATACATGGCGTGTAATCAGACAGCACCTGTGTTTAAGTCACCTACCCTCTTGTTAAAATGCTCAGTGTGAAAACTTTTATCGCTGATGCTGGGTGAAAATCAGACAGTTCCCTGATGTTTCTAATAACCCCTACTGCAAGATAGATAAATGGCTTGTCATTATTGAGTTAGAAAACTTGTCTAAGTTTTATTATTAAATGTTTCAAGTTCCATGTAATAATGACGGATTTGAATGCAATGTGATGTTAAGTTAAAACATCCTCCCTTCCGAACACTAGGGGCCTCTGAAGGCAGGGAGCTGGGGAAAGGGTCCTCACCAGCTCTCCTTCCTCCCCTGTCATCTCCATCTCTCCACCCTCATCCTATTGATTGTGTTTGCACCACAGTATCTGGGAAAGAAGATGGTAAAAAGAGAAACAGAAGACAAATGACCTGGCCAATGATAAAAGTTTAGTCAACCTCTAGGGAACTTCTATAGTTTGTTCAGAAACCATCAGTGGGAACATATACTTCCTGTGGCATGGATGAAGAATGTTCTCTCCTTCTGACCATTCTCCCCCCTGCTATCCAAAATTTCCATCAGCCTTTGTCTCTCAGCTGTGGCCCCATTGCCCTTCCAGATGGTCCTCTCTCTTGGATATAAAAGGCTGTGGGTTCCAGGCCCTGTCCCAACAGCCCTCCCTTCCCTCTCTCTTTCTCTCTCTCTCCCATGGCCCACCTCTAGTCTTTGGGGGCTTTGTCCTTTCAGACTGCTATAACAAAGTGCCATAAGCTGGGTGGCTTACAAACAACAGAAATGTATCCCTCACTGCTCTGGGGTCTGGGAAGTTGCCGGCAGATTTGGCATCTGGTAAGGGCCCATTCCTCATGGATGGCTCCTTCTTGCTGTGCCCACCTGGCAGCACAAGCTCCCTTACCCCTCTTCAAATGGACGCTAGCCAAACTCCTCATTCTCTAATCAACTTTCGAAGGCCTCACCTCTTTTTCTTTTTTTTCCTTAGACATAGCTTCTTGCTCAGTTGCCCAGGCTGGAGCAAAGAGGCCTGATCATAGCCCACTGTAACCTGAACTCAAGTGATCCTTCTATCTCAGCCTCCCAAGTAGCTGGAACTATCGCCCTGTGCTACCACATCTGGCTCATTTTTAAATTTTCTGTAGAAATGGGATCTCACTATGTTGCTCATGCTGGACTTGAACTCCTGCCCTCAAGTGATCTTCCCACCCACACCTCTTAAAGTGCTGGGATTACAGATATGAGCCACTGTGCCCAGCTTTAGGCCCCACAGAGCCTCTTAATATCACTACCTGGGGGAGGGGGTAGATTTCCATGTGTGAATTTAGGTGGTGGACACATACATTTAGACAATAGCACTTGGTAAAGTCTCCCTCTTTCCTTTTGCCCAAAAAGCCTGGCTGCAAACCTGTGCCACTTGTGATAACCTCTTCCTTGCTGCCCATCTCACACTTTTTTTTATTGTTTTTATTATTAAATCATAGCTGTGTACATTAGTGCAATCAAGGGGTACAAAGTGCTGGTTTCATATACAATCTGAACTATTTTCATCAAACTGATTAACATAGCCTTCAGGGCATTTTCTTAGTTATTGTATGAAGACATTTGTATTCTGCATTTAGTAAGTTTCACCTGTACCCTTCTAAGATGCACTGTAGGTGTGACCCTGCCAATTACCCTCCCTCCACCCCAACCTCATCCCTCCTTTTCCCTCCCTTGCTGCTTTCCCCATGTTCTTGTGCTATAGTTGGGTTCTAGCCTTCACATGAAAGCTATAAATTAGCTTCATAGTAGGGTTGAGTACCGACCAGCCCTCTAGTTCCCTTCACTGCAGGAAATGCAATTCAAGATCTCCTTAAAGACCTGTTATACTGACTTGAGGTAAAGAAGCAATACTTACCCCTTCCCTTTAGAAA
>CAUYON010210674.1:0-31304 GCA_963573935.1 Arctocebus calabarensis | reverse complement strand
ACCTACAGTGCCTCTTAGAAGGGTATAGGTGAAACTTACTAAATACAGAATACAAATATCGCCATACAATAACTAAGAAAATGCCATGAAGGCTATGTTAAACAGTTTGATGAAAATATTTCAGATTGTATATGAAACCAGTGCATTGTACCCCATGATGTACTAATGTACACAGCTATGATTTAACTTAAAAAAAAAAAGAGCTTAATAGTCACCAACTTAAAAATGTGGTAACTGAAAATATTAAAAGAGATAATGTATCTTATAGACCCTGGCAAATAATGTGTACCCACAAGATTAGTATTACAATTATAAAAGCCTTATTATGTATTAGTGAATAGTTGTTGCAAATTAACCTCTGAAATATTATTGTTTGCCCATCTAGAAAATAGCTATATATATGCATATATATCAGTTAATTTCACTACATTAGATTTCATACCAGCAGAACAGAACATTCTGTAAAAATACTGTTCTTCTTGGCAATGCATTTTGCTGCTCTGTGTCTGTTGGAAATGATGTCTGATACACAACAATGAAGGTCCATTTTTCTGGTTAATTATATCACCAGGATCCTTCTTGGGATACTCTCTTTCTCATTCATCATTTTAGATCTAGGTATATCGAGATGCTACTAGATGCCAGAACTTGAGCTAGGAGCTCTGGGTGCATGACAATGCGTGTGGTGACTTCTAGCGTGAGAGTATCGTTAGCTGTGCTCTCAAGAGATTAGAAAATGATGGTTTAGATAAACACAGAACATCTTAGAATATGTTCACACATGAAGGCTATCAGCCTTGTCCTCACAGATCCCATTATCTTCTTGAAAATAACACAAGAGAATCCTTGTTTGAACCAAAGTGGTGGCATTTAGGGCAATAATGGCACTTCCTCTATACACAGACCCTTCTGAGGCTGAGCCTTGACACGTGAGCCATTCTCTGGTCTCAGCAGTAAAGCACTTCCTCCACCTCCGACGGCTGTCCTTTAGGGCCAGATAAGCACTGCAATGAAAGTAATGGGGTTAGCTAATTTACAGCAGTCTTCTTGCCTAAAATAAGCTATTTAATTGCTTGCTGTTGGAACTGACTCTACTTAGGGGAGATAATGACTCCACACAGCCTGTTGGAGTATGCTCAGAGTTATCTGAATGCCCTCAATTTAGGATTGTAGCAAATTTTCAGCCAGACACTGGCTTGAAAGGCTTTGAGAAATTTGGTCTTGGCAGAACTTGGTATTCTTTCTGTCTGAGACATTCTTATTTTTAATAATTTAGCTCTCAGACAAACCCTTATCTAACTCATGAGCCTATAAAGTATCTTTAATTAAAAAATATCCGCACTTCACCCCACCTGTCCCAACCTCAATATAATCACAAATAGAAGGAGAAAGCAAACTATTATTAAAGGAAAATTTCACTGCAGAGGTCCCAATTTCTTTAGAAAGTGGTGGTTGACACCCCTAAAATTGTCCACTGCAGCTGCTACTTCTCCAAAGATTGATTGCTTTGTCCCAAGCTGAAGCCCAGACACCATGGCATTGCTGCATGTTCTCAGAGCAGCTCAGATCATTGCCCAAACTCATTGCTGGTGTCATTAGGGTCAAGTGAGTGTTTCCTGACTGTCCCGCATCCCGCTCTCCAAGACAAACCTGCAAGCAGTCTTTACCTGCCCTGTTCATTGGGTTTGTCAGAGCCTAAAGAGGCAGAACTGAGACCCTGGTGATTTCTATCAGACACAGACCTGCCGGAAAGAAGAAGGAATAGACTCAGAAGGAAAGGGAGAGTAGAAGACAGGAGAGGGACTGATTCTGGTGGCAGGTTTCAGTAGGCAGTTGAGAATCAGGTACAAAGAGAAAAGCTTTAGAGCAGTCATTAGCTATGAGAGAGAACAGGTGTAGGGCCATGGGAAAGGGGAATTTTTGACATAGCAGTGGGATATAAAGTCGTATGTACTTCACAAAACATCAGCAAAGCTTAGGATTGATTTTAATTATTTTTGGTTTCTGGGCTATGTGTGCTCAAATGAAAAGGTGTGCAGAGCTGAGATTACTCGGTGTAATAGGTATGTACTGCTGTATAAAAAACAACTCTAAAAGTTAGCCAGCTTAAACATACTTCTTTTCTTTGTTCTAATAATTCTTTTTCAACAAGATTTCTCTTTTTTTTTTTGGAGCAGAGGTCTCACTCTGTCACTCTGGGATAGAGTTCTGTGGTGTCATTATAGCTCACAGTAACCTCAAACTTGTGGTTTCAAGCTATCCTCCTACCTCAGCTTCCTGAGTAGCTGGGACTATAGGTGCCTGCCAAAACACCTGGCTAGTTTTTGTTTTTGTGGTAGAGATGAGGGTCTCACTCTTGCTCAGGCTGGTCTTGAACTCCTGAGCTCAAGCAATCCACCTTCCTCAGCCTCCCAAAATGCTAGGATTATAGGCAGGAGTGACCAGGCCTGGGCAAATAACACATTTATTAACCCAGTTTCTGTGGGTCACTTTCTTTGTACAAATTAACTGGGTCCTTAAGCTTAGGGTCTTTCTTTTTTCTTTTTTTGTTGTTGAATCATAGCTGAGTACATTAGTGTAATCAAGGGGTACAATGTGCTGGTTTCATATACAATCTAAAACATTTTCATCAAAATGTTTGACATAGCCATCATGTCATTTTCTTAGTTATTGTACGAAGACACTTGTATTCTGCATTTAGTAACTTTCACCTGAACCAATCTAAGATGCACCATAGGTGTGGCCCCACCATTTACCCTCCCTCCATCCATCCTCCCCCTTCCCCTCCCCTCCCTCACCACTTTCCCCATTTTCTTATTCTATACTTGGGTTAGGGTCTTTCTTGAGGTGGCCACTAGCTGGGGCAGGTTGCCCTTCTAAGCTCCCTCCCATGGTTGATGGTAGGATTCTGTTCTTCACAGGATGTTGGACTGAGGGCTTTTGTTTGTCTCTGGCTGTGACCTGGAGGTCACACTCAGTTCCTTGCTGCAGGACTCTTCACAACGGGCAGCCCAACATGTCAGCTGGCTTCCCGAAGGGAGTGAGAGCTGGGAGAAAGTGCTAGCAAGACGGAAGCACGCCTAATCTGACAAGTTACAGCCCATTACTTTTGCTGCCTTCTATTCCTTAGATGTACGTTCCAAGTCAAGCTTGTCCTCAAGGGTAGAGGGTCACACAGGGCATGGCTTCCAGGAGGTGGGGTCCATTAAGGGCCACACTTGGTGCCTGCAGAGAGGTAGACTTTTCTGAGTAGCTGCTCAAGCTATTAAAAGAGGTAAAGCATATTATCCCATCAGGGCATGAACCCCCTGCCTTGAGTTCCTCTGAACACTTTTGAGAAGCTAATGTCATCTCTTAACTACTGTTTCTGAGGTGTGGTCCCTGTTGTTGCAATTGTTTCTTAAACTTTTCTCAAATTGAAGCAGGGAGGGGAGCTTATAGTTTTGGGGCCGACTAGAGAACACCTCGTCTGTGAGTCTTTACAAAGTATCAAGATACGCACACAAAAAATCAAGAAATATAAAATCTGAGTGGACAGAAACAAATGAAGCCCTCCCAGCGACACCAAAAAACCAAGCAAGTTGAAACTTGCAGAGGTGAATCAGAAAGGACGCTGTCAATTTTGCTTCTTGGAAGTGAAATAATGGAGCATAACACAGTCTGTCTCAAAACTTCTGTAGTGACCGACACATAGGTATAGTCTATACAACAACTTTTTAGTGCTCATGACAACCCTATGAGGTAGCTACTACTGGTAGCATTTTCCGGACAGGAAGCTGAGACTCAGAGTAAAACATCTTGCTTACTGTGACTCACTCAGTATGTGGCAGAGCTACGATTTTGACAAAGTCCCCTTGTCCCCAAATCTGTGCTTTAACCACTAAACTTAGAAGCAAAAGCTTCCATGTCAGGGAATTCTACACTAGATGTAGCAGAGAAAAAAGTTTCTTAGTGGATCCTAGGAATCTTCTGAACCCCAGCTAAAAACTCAAACATTTCTGTTCTGATGTAGGGGTGCACTATAAATAGAAATTGCACGAAACAGAGTCCTCACCACTTGGCAGTGGTTTAGTGGAAAGACCAGGAGCTTTGGGATGAGACAGACCTGAGATATTTATATGCTGGCTCTGACTCTTTTCAGCTGTGTGATCATAGGCAAGTTGCCTAACCTCTCTGATTCTGATTCCTTAGTATGGAATAACATTATCGTGTGTGGGCTCTTATGGTTACCGAACTCAGGGCTTAGCACACAGAAAGGCCTGAATACATGGCCAACTTTCCTCCCTCCCTTCCTTCTTTCCTTCCTTACTCCCCCACTTCCCCGCCCCCATCCTTTCTTTCTCCCTGGTGTTTCAATTCTTATTCAGTAATGTGTGTATCTTTATTTTGTTGTTGTTGTTGTTGTTGTTTTGTCAGTTTCTTCTGGCCAAAGCCAAACCAGTGGTCCTAGGCACATCAACGTATTTGCCAATGGAAGCAAATTCTTGGTTGCTCTTCCAGCTGATACCAGCTGTCTACTGCCAGCCTGTACTTGGCAATGGCATTGTATGTACTTCCCTCATTCTTAGCCTCTTTCTTCTTGTCACATGGTCTTCCACAGTCACACAGGAGAGGGTTAACACTGGCTCCAGGAGGAAGGGGAAGTGCTTACTGCCCTTGACTATGTGACCACAGCCCAAAGTCAAATCTCTGGCCAAAGTGTTCTCCCCATAGTTTTACTGAGGTGCGCAATGTTCTTTCCCATCCTGCCCTCATCTTCTGGTTCAGATCCCCCACACGGATACACAGTGCAAACCCTTTGTCTTAGAACATTCCTATTCCCCAGCTGACACATAGGGTCTATGTAATATCTGTTCTTTTGATGCTCGATATACAGAAGGGAACCCAAGAGTCAAGGCATTTAGTGTGTGACACATGCTCAGTGCTGACAGGGAGGAGGCAACCATGGCCAAGGTGACGTGAAGGTCACTGTGGCTGGCAGATGTCTTCCATTCTCTTGATAATGTTTTCTCTACCACTGTCTCAGGATATGCTTGTTAAGTATAGGAAGGGAGCTGAAAATGGTAGTAGATTATGATATATTGTGTTGGGAGAAGAGTGCTCTCTTATTTTTCAAAACAATTTCTCTTTTTTTAAAGCTTTAGCAGAACATTTGGGAGCTTGGGTTTTACATTGCCTTGTCTCAGCTTCCCTGGGGTCCATCCGGGAATCAGGTGTCAATAAAACTTCCTTTGATTTGGTGAATTACTCTCTTCTTGGCTTTATTTTAAATTCTTCCAGGTACCACAAAGGGCCAATGTCTGCTCACTAACACTGACATCGCCGCCGTCTTTGATTGCCAGGTTCTTGTGAACCTGGTGAGTGGCTGTACTTACCTTTGTGAAATTTGACACCTCTCCCATCACTCGCCCCCACACTGCACAGGAATGTCTCCTCACCAGCTCTTCCCCAGACACTGCTGAGTGTATCTGGAATTTGGTTGCTGTCCTGGTTGCCCTACTAATTCTCTCGCTGTTCCTCTCCATCACCTGAATTAGTTCTTCTTGTTCTGTCTGTGACTTAACATTTTCCTTCCTTAGCAGCTAATAGCACCACTTATCTTTTCATTCATTTTTGCCTTGGGCCAAAAAGCTCATTCACCCTCACAATTTTAACCACTACCATAAAGCCTCAAAATTCATTAGAACTTTTTCTGGAGCTGCAAACTCTGTGTTCATTCAATTCTTTCCTTGAGAGTCCCAAAGATCCCCAAATCCAACCTGTCTAAAGCTAAATTAATTCCCTTCCCTGCCCTCACTTAATCCCACCCTTGATTTTCCCATGTACTTGGAGACCTGGCCCCTCCCCCAGATTCCAAAGTGAGACCCTCATCAGTCATCTCCACACCAATCAGTCAAGCTGTCCTAATGGTTTTACCTCATGGTGTCCCTGTCATGCGTCCCTTCCTATCTGACCTTTGGGTACAGCTCTAGCTTGCACCCTCATTGCTTCTCAGCTGGGCCACTGTTTTTGTCAGCTTGCTGGTTTCCCTGACTCAACTCTGATGTCTTCCGGTGTCACTCCTCAGCAACTATGTGGTCTGTATACAGTAAAAATCTGACCATGATGGGCTTTTCTCTCCATGTGGCAATATGCTCCAACTCCTTGGCTTGGTCTGTAGGCCACTGTGCTCTGGCTCTGCCTACCTGCTCCCTCGCCTCCTCTCCCATGAAGGCCTCACCTTCATCCCTTGGGATTTGATAAGAAACAACCTTTGCACATGGTGTCCCTTTGGTCAGAAATGCCCTTTATTCTCATGTCCATTCAACAGATGATTTTTCTGTTGTTCAAAACCCAGCTTGGACATTGTCCCAGTGAAGCCTTCCCCAAATTCTCCCTAGAAAGTCAATCACAGCCTGCTCAGCAGCACGCCACGTCTGACATGTACTTTTATCCAGGCACATGCATGGTATTTGTACTGTCCTGTTTATATGTATCCTTCTCTCCAAGACTGTGAGATGAATGTGGTTTTTATCTTAATCTCTAGTAAACATCACAGTGCCTTATAAGGGGTATTTATCCAATAAAAGTTTGTTGATATCAACTCACTATGCATACATTATTGTGTTTTCCCCATAAGGCCTTTTTACATATAAATTGATATAGTTGTATGGTAACATTTGCTGTCACATGTATACTTACAATATACTTATCAGTGATGGATGCTACCCAGGGAGGGCTTCAGTCTGAGCCTTCGATCAAGCCTTGGAGGGAAGCCCAGAGCCTTAAGTCCTGCCGGGAACATTTCAGACTCTTGGTAAATCCTTATTGAATGAATGGACCTCCCTGGACCTTACCTTCCTCCGGAGCAGAGGGAAGGATAAGACCAGATTGTACCCAAGCCTTCTTTCTGCTCCCACGTTTTACGACTCTAATTTAATTCCAGTCACAGATCAACTCAGAAGGAATGGTACAACTGCTTGTCATCAGACAGTTGGCTCTATCCATGAATGGACATTCTCTGATAAGGTTTCTAGCTTAAAAAAAATTAAATTACATCATTATTGTTTCTGCTTACAAAGTAATGTATGCTCGTGATGTACCCTTACAAGTTTGGTATAAAATCTTTCAGTTATTTTCCTCTGCATATACCAATCAATATACAATATCTGATTTCTTTTTTTTTTTGCTTTTTAAGAAAATGTAATGATACATCATCTTCCAGACACAGATTTCTTTATGAAAAAAGGCAGTGAAATCGTTCGTGACTGTTGTGGCTTCAGTTAAGTAACACTTCCTTCTTTCATGCCCTTGGCCTGAAAGCAGGTCTAGTTCTCAGAGTAACGGGAACCCTGGAATTCTGTTTAAACTGCAGATTGGCATTTCATGTCCTATGCAATTCCTGACAATCTCTTGGAAGTTCTGTTCACTTTTAGGCCCTGAAATGCCTTCACTGGTATCTTTCAGTTGCTACTGCATGGAACAAACCAACGTTTGGCACCTGCAGGAAATGGCATGGATATGAGCCAGGGAACCCACAGTTCTAAGATCCGCGTTTTACCCTGCATGGGAGAAGGGGCTTTTGTGCCTCTGGCTTTGAGGCTGTGGCTCTCCCAGGGGCAACCCAGCCAAGTAGCCTGGAATCCCCCCTCCTCTGATCCCCAAGACTCCCTCTGGGGGCCGCTTGATATGCAGCCAGCATCCACTCAGCATAATGTGCCTTACCTGCCAATGTGCTTTGAGGGATATTGTTAGCATTAAATTTGCAATTTACATTTTCATGTTTGACATAATTGAGGAATGAATGCTCTTATGAAAATTAAACTTGTGGTTCTCCTGGGCTGCTGTAACCCTGTTAAAATGTAATGTGATTTTTGATGCTTCTTCTTGAGGTTTTTATTAAATAGAATATCAGGATGACTAATTCCCCAGGCCTAAATGCAGGCTGGGAAGCAACATTATTGATAGGGCTGTGTCCAAATGGTTCTCCGTGCTCAGCCTCTAATGGCCTAATAATGCATTATACTTGAATCAGAAATACTTTGGGCTGTAGTGCTTATTGCCATTAGTGAAAACACCTGGACGCTCCATTCATCAAGGTTACATCCAACGGGGCCCATTTGTTTATTAGGCTGTCAGTAAACATCTTTATTTGGTCCAAGTTCAGCCACATTTGGCCACACTGGAGAGGGCTCCAATCCAGCCGGAGGATCTCTTGCGGCTTCTCATGATTAGTTTTCTTGTTTAAAAAAAAAAAAAAAAAAAAAGCAAGCTCATGAAAAGTTGGGGGTGGCTTTATAAAGAACACATTTTACCTTACATAATCTGTGGCGACGGTAACAGAGATCACAGAGGCCTCCTGGGTAGGCCCCCGGCGACGCTTTCTTTCAGCAGCTGCCATGTAAGACTGCTCTGCCTCCTTCCTGCCGGTGCCACCGCCACTGGTCAGGTCCCTGAGGTCCCTCCCCAGCCTGTCTGCAGCCAGCTCTGCAGCTCTCTGGGTGCAGGGACAGGACCCAGTGCTCCCTGGAAGGGGCAAGTCTCCCCTGGCCACCACCTCCCACGGTGTGAAACTGAATTCCTCTTTCTTTGGGTGTTCAGGAGGCCTAGCATTCCCCTCTTGTCCAGGGGCAGCAACTGGTGATTAAACTGGAGATGCTATTATAGGATGTCCTTTATTAACAGCTTTGTTTAAAAACTATGCAAAATACAACAAACGTCCTGTACTGGACATAAAACATAAATATACAACTTAGTGACTTTTTTGTCGTGTGTAATGCCTGTGCAACCCCACCCAGGTCAAGATGGAAAGTTTGTCCCACAGGGTTCGTGGGGTGGGACAAACTTTCCCTTTTTTTGCAGGGTCGCTTCACTCCTGCTTCCTTCTCCTGGGGGCCTCACCTCTCCGCTCATAGGAACCGGCCAGGTCTGACTCTATGCACCGGCCAGGACTAGCCTTTAGATCCATCTAGGAAACATCTCTGAGCAGACTGCCAACCTTTGCGTTTAGTTCTGGTTAGGATGCATTAAGGAGCAGGTGAGGGCAAGGTGGGCCACAGGCTCAAACTAGCAGATACATTCCAAATCTGACCCATAACAACAGCCCAGGGCTAGCCCAGGGCTACAGGCAGAGCTCTCTCCCGGGGGGGTTGCCGCCCTCTCAGGGCCCTGGGCTTGTGGGCAATTCTGGTCATAATCTAAATGTTTTCACGTCCCTAAAACTTTTTATGTGTCTTGTGGAATGGTGCCAGGAAGGCTCAGTTTGCCCGGTGTAAAAAGCGCTCAAAGAGTATTCCGCAATTGCCACCCCAGAGGTGGTAAGCAAGTTGTCAGAAGTGGGCTGTATCCGGCCCTCCACTCGGGAAAGGCCTTGACGCTGTCGCGGTAATTTCCACCCCTGGAGACTGCTTCTGTGCTTTTTCTGGGCCCAGTGGCTTCCCTGGCTGTGGCGGTCTGAGGTGGCTGAGAGGGAGGCAAGAGACAGCGGGCCTCAGCCTGCATGTGGGCCAATCTCCAGGGAGAGGATGTTTTGTCCAGTGGGAGGGGCAGGTGGCTGGTGTCACATAGCAAATGACCTTTGCTGGTAGTGTTTACTTTTCAAGTTACTAGTGCCAGGAAGGAGTCAAATGGAAGTCATTCTTTTCTAGAAGCAGAAATTACCTGAGCCTCCTTCCCACTCCCAAAGTCTTCAGAAGCTGTTCTTTGCAGTTCTACCACTGGGTGTGTGTGTGTGGGGGGAGTGAGAGAAGGAGGGGACGAAGGTGCCAGCGTACCTGCTGCTTTGAACCCCGTCCTTTGCAAGATATGACATGAATGTAGCTTAACCCCAGCCCTCATTTGTTAGAGTCCCCCCTGTGTACCACAGAGCCCTGATCTTGGTAAAGACAAGACCTAGTCCTTTTTTGCTCCTCTTCTACCACACTGAGGGATGTTAGTTTCAATCCCAGGGCTCTGTTTTCAAGGTTTCATAGGCCATCATGAACAGGCAGGAGGTGTCCAGGGGAGTTGCTCATAACTGGACTTGAACCCCACCCTGCCTTTGCTAGCTTCATGATGTGGAGCACAGATGCTCTGGGCCTCAGTTTCCTTTGCTGTTTCCGCTGTCTGGTTGGTGGCGGCAATAGGGCTGGACCCACAGTGCTTAGCCTGGAACACAGCATATGTAGGGTGGGTGCTCAGTTAACATCAGCTTCCTCTGTGGTTTGCTTACTTAAATGAGATGCTTTCTGGAACCGCATTGCTTTAGTAGGGTCATTACCTCTGTAGTTCTAAGAGAAGAAATTGGGGGCTATGCGTAAAAAATCAGAGAAATTCTGGGGTGTCCTTCAAGGCTGTCCAGTTGGTGGCCCCTTTAGGGTGGTGTCTGAGCAGGGTGAGTGTCCTTGGGCCCTCTTTGCTTGCTCAAGAGGCTTCGAGTTCCCACTACAAGAAGCAGTGACTATGTTGGCTCATAGTGGGACTGCTCTGCCTGGCTTTCCCCTCTGTCCTGTCCTCTTGCACCTAGAGCCTGACCCCTGAGAGCCAGGGCCTTTCCACTGACGCCCTTCCCTGACTCCTGGCACTAGGCAGGCACCACTGCTAGAGACACGACCCTGAGGAAGGGGCTGGGCTGAGCCTCACATTGAGATTTATTTTCAGCCACCTCATAACAGAATGGGGCTCATCCTAGAAATGTCAGTGACAGAAAAATACATGCGACTGAGTGCACAGTCTGGAATTCATACTTCCTGCAGTAGGATTTGGCAATAACCCTGCAGAGAAGCAGAGTATGGCCAGAGAGGCAGCTGGAGGAGGTGGGGCGTACTCCTCAGCGCACCAGGGCCTGGCTGCTTAGCTTTAAAGCAAGCAAGACTCGGCAGCATTGCTGAACTACTAGCTTCCAAGACATGGTGGGCGTGTCAGACCCGATGTATCAGCTCTGAATCAGCATATGTGCCCAGCCGAGTTTTGTTCAGTGCACACGAACAAAGCCCTGGTGAGAGAATGGCCTGGCCTTCAGAAGGCATGCACCCTGTGAAATATTCCCTCTACCCATCCTACTTCTGGGTGTATTTATTTTTTAAACAGTATTGGAAGCAAGACTGGTTGCCTTGTATGTCCAACCTGGAGTTTGGGCACAGTGAAGGGAGGCCGTGGGAGGGTGGCCATGGTAGACCTCGGTTTAGGAAGACATTTGAGCAGCTGAGACAGGTGTGCAGGGCAAGGCAGTCCCTGGGAGGCCTGCAGCGGCCCAGGTAGGCAGTCATAGGGTCATCGGGACCTGAACTGCTGGCACTAGATGAAGGGGGACAGAGGAATGCAGGTTGGTGTTTGTTGTAGTGGTGGTTATTAGTTTTGGGTTCGCTGTTCTGGCTTCAAAGAATACAGACCATTCAAGTTACCTCAGAGGAAGAGTTTTGAGGGTGCCAGAAAGCCATCCCAGCCCTCTGGTCATTGGAGAACGTCAAATGTGCTAATCCCTCAGAGGTGAGGAGAGCACAAATTGCCAGAGAGATAATACTTCAGGCAGAATAGGCGCCAAATCTCAGTGGCTTCATGTGAGAGTTTGTTTCTGGCCCTGTGTTTGTTGTGGTTGTGGCTCCATCTCAACTATGCCCTGTGACCCGGGAGGGGTGAGAATGACATGTGCTTAATTACGCCTGTGCTGGCAGCTTGTGTGCAGAAGTACACACACAGCTTCTGCTCACACTCATTGGCTGAAGCAAGTCACATGCTCATACCTAGCTCCAAAGCAAGACTCTACCACATTTCTGGAAGCTGGGAGAACCAGTAACTTTTGGTGAACAGCATTGCAGAACACAGTCTGAAGTGGAGATGAGAAGTCATTGCAAGGGAAGGCCATTACTGGGACCCGAAAATTCAGAAAGAGGAATTTTGATTTTATTGGAAAGTACTTGGCAGGTTCTATAGGATAGAAATGTTCTGTATTAATAGAAACCCTAAATTCAGGATGCATAAAATCCCACTGTGAACCTTGGGCAAATCTCTTCCCCTTCTGAGTCTCAGTCATTTCATCTCTGAAATGGGAATGTTAATATTGACCCCTAATTACCTCATCCTTTTTTGGGTGAAGACTAAACTAGATAACATCTGTGAAAGAGCTTTGGAATATGTGAAACTCTATGTAAAAATAACATCTTTCTATATGATTATGATTTATACTTGATCCTCCATGTGGGAAACAAATTATTCAGGACACGATCCCTGCCAGCCTGCTTAGTAAGTAGATTTCTTTGAAAACCAAGTCAATTAAAACTTGACTTACTTAGTTTCTGGGAATTGGCCAGAAGGGCTTCCCTGATGTTTTAAATCTGGTGAAGTTGGTGGAGGATGAGGTTCAGTTAGAAGGTTGTGGAGCAGAAAAAGCCTGCATACAGATCTAGCAGTGTCTGCATGTGTGTGCTGAGGCTCAGGGAAACATGGGCAGACAGAGCTTATCCCCAGGGAGCAGGATCTAGATGTTAAAATAAGCGATAACTTCTCACCTTTTGGTTCTTGATCCCTGCACCTTGCTCATCTGGAAAGACCCACTGCTGGCTCTGGGTTTGTCCCCTCCTCCGACAGAGGAGCTGGGGTCCTAGGTGGCAGACATCACCTAATATAGGACTTTAAATACCTAGTGCATAATGGGATGGTGCTTCAGGGACAACTGGCCTGTAAGTTTGGGGAAGGAAGGAAGGAGAATGAGAAGGACCTGCTGGAGTAGATATTCAGAGTATTTAGCAGCCCCTTCAGCTGGGGCTGGGACATGGCTTTAACCAGAAACTTCAACCAGAACAGCCAGAGCAGAGTGGGGGGTGGGACTAGGGCCAGTTGTGGGGGTGTTGGAGAGTGTCAGTCTCTAGACTCCCTGCTGCGGAATTACAGCCTCTGGGCTTCCCCCCTACCTCCCACCCCCCTATTGCCTCTACTTCTCTCCTGGCCCCAAACTAGGCTCTGATCACTGATTCTGGATGTTTCTGTTGCTTCATTTCGCCCCTGCTGCCCAGATGGTTAAACATCCTGACTCCTTCTCTGGTACCCTTTCCCCAAACAACTTTGACCAAGGATGCAAGGGCCTTCCCAGAGCAAAGGTTAAGAACAAAGTTTCACTACAATATATAACAATTCTAAAACACACATAATGATAGAGGAAACCATTGTTGTAAGGTGGTATAGTGTCATTGTTAAGGGCTGTGGACTCAGTCCTGGGGAGGTCACTTATGGCCCTTTAACCCTGGGCTAATTACATACCTTCTGAGTCTGTTTCCTCACCCTTTATAAGAAGGTAATGATGTCACCAAACTCACAAGCCTAGTGTGAGTAATAAATGAGATTTCTTTTGCATAGTGCCTGGGACATAGAAAATGCTCAACAAATGGACTTTTATTATTGCCATTGACCAGGGTAGGGATCTCAGCCTTGCTCTCTGCTGTGATTCCTAGAGTCTGCAGAGCACCTGGTGCTCAGTAAATGTGTGTTTAATGGATGAAAGTGTCTTTTGTGGGGGAATGTGCTTTGTTGTTCAGTAGGTTTTTTTATAATAACTTTCTTCACCTTGAACAGGTTTATTCTACTGCTGACCCCCCCACTCTACATTCAGCCAAGGTCAGGCATTTCAGGAAACCAGGATCAACCAGGATCTTCTGTATCCCCCAGTGCTCAGGCCCCAGCAGCCATGATGCTCTGGAGCTTGCGGATAGGCAGGGGTGCAGGGGAGCCATGGCTGGGAAGCAGGTAGATGTGATTTGAAACCCACTTCTGTTCCTCACTAGCTGAAAACTCACTGAAGTGACTTGACTCTTTGAACCTTGATTTTCCATTTTATAGTGAAGCCACACCTTCTGGGGGGTGTTGTAAGGCTTCAAAGTGGGATACTCATTAGATGCTGGTTGCCTTCCTCTGCACAGATGACTCAACTAAAATCTAGAAATCTAAAGACATATAATATCTCTGCAGAATATGAGCCTTTCTGGTATCAAACAAAATAATTAAAATAATCATATTTGAGTCTTGTTAGAAAAATACAAATTTCTTCCCCTACCTCCCAGAATTTCTAATTCGCTAGGTCTGAGATGGGGCCCCAAATTTGCATTTGTAACCAATTCCTTATTTTTTTTTTTTGAATTTCAGATTTGCATTTAACAAGTTCCCTAAGGCTGCTGCTACTGGTCCTGGGACTATACTCTCAGAACTATTAATATAAAGACTGAACTGTCAAGGAAATGGGCGCCAAGAAAAGTTAATGAAGGATGACCAAATAAAATAGAAGGTCTTCAGGAGGCACATCTCTAAAGCTATAATTGAGAGAAGAGAACACAGCAAATGCTTTGTAAAAGAAAATACAAGTTGATGATATGGAGAGCTGACAGTACTGATTGGAAATAAAGCCCTCCCCAAACAAATCCACTTATTTAGGAAATAAATGAAAGGCAGGTCCTATGAAATGGATTGATTGTAAGGGACTGTAAATCATTCATCCTGCTTCCAGTGTTTGATGGGAGGAGCAGGGGGTTCCTGGGAAGAGGAAGCCATTTTTGCTTAATGGCCCCAGCTCCAGTGAAGACAGAAAAGATTCCACTTTCTGTCTTGTTCTCACCCTGGCCTCACCAGAACCACAGCTCCTGGGGTCAGAGCTGCTAAAAATAGACAAGCTTCTCTTCCAGAAACCTGGAGTCCATAGAAAGTGTGTCTTCTGCTAATGGGGGCTTCTTGAGGGCTCCATGACCACATGGGATGCTGTGTGTGAGGGACACTTGGTGTGGCACAATTATCTCCGCCCCTGGCTGCAACCTCATGTCATCTGGGGAGATGGACAAGTGTGAGTCCGAATCCTACCTCTGCCCAGAGACTTTGAAGGAGGATGTTTGGTTGTTGTTTTGTTTTTCTAGGTTCTGCAGGGGATTCTGTTGTGCACCAAGGGTGGAGTATCCCTGTGGGAGGCCCTGCTTATAACTCTGTTTTGAGTCATCTATGGCTCCCTTTGCCTCTGACTGCATTTTTCCCTGCTTTTCTCTGGTTGTTTCTTCCCCTCTCAGGAAGGGGTGGGGAACCTGCACCCCTTGGGTTCACATGTGGCCTTTTGGATCCTTAAGTGCAGCCTCTTGACTGAATCCAAATTTTACAGAACAAAACCTTTTACTAAGATGGGCACAGTAGAGAAAGATGCAGCTTTTCTTGTCTCCCTTGCTTAAAATGGAAGGCTGAAGTTTTCCCACCATGTGAGCATGGCAATTTCCACAGCATTCCCAGAAATACTTGAACTCCTGAGATGTTCTGAGAGGGGAGAAAGAAAGAAAGGGAGAGGTAGAAGTATTTTAAGTTTGTTAGGTTCTCACAGAATTGGTAAGCAGTTCTCACAGAATCGGTAAGAATGCTAGAGACCAGAGCTTGGAAAATAGGCAGGAATGAGGGTGTCAGAGGGGTAGGACATTACCTGGTTGGGGCCCTCACACCATGCTAGGGCTTGAACATTGGATCTCACCACCACAACAGAAAAAATAAATTTTAAACTGTTCCTGAATCTTGCCTCTTAATTGAGCATCTAAGATCAGGATAAGGACATTAGGTTGAGTCTTGGTCACATGCCAGAGTCCCAACTCTTGGTGAGAGGTATGGTGTTGGTGTAGTTGTAGATGCTAAAATTTCCTCTGGTGTCCTTGTTTTTGTCTCCTTGGTTATCTTTGGGTTTCCCTAGAGAATTCTCCTTAGATAAAGTCTGAGACATGCAGTTCTTTTTTTTATTTTTATTTTATTTTGAGACAGAGCCTCAAGCTGTCACCCTGGATAGAGTGCTGTGACATCACAGCTCACAGCAACCTCCAATTCCTGAGCTCAAGCGAGTCTCTTGCCTCCACATTCCAAGTAGCTGGGACCACAGGCGCCCGCCACAATGCCCGGCCATTTTTTGGTTGCAGCCGTCATTGTTGTTTGGTGGGCTTGGGCTGGATTCGAACCCGCCACCTCAGGTGTACGTGGCTGGTGCCTTAGCCCATTGAGCCACAGGTGCTGAGCCGAGACATGCAGTTCTTTCTGTTGCATCTCCCTGTTCTTATGCAGGACCTCTAGTGAGGTGGGGGTGAGGTGTGGAAAAGGGGAGTCTTATAGTCCAATGTTCAGCTCTAAGTCTTTCAGTTAGCCTATGTCCTGGGCTGTGACCTTCAGAAGGGCTTCTTATTTCCACACCACCACCTGCCAGCCCCTTTAGATAAGGCAAGAAGGCTACAGGGGGCTGGAGTCGGGGGTATTTCTCCTCCTCCAGGTCATTTTGGCTTTGGTAAAAACACAGTTGATACTAAAGTAAGATCATTTTCCCACCAGATCTTGATAAGAATAGAATGTTCTGGTGTATTTCAAAATGGCTCCTTCCACCTCTCTTTGTTAGAAGCCTGAGGGACTTTACCCCCCATCTTCACTGACTGACAGAACCTGGTAGGGTTCCCATAGGTAAAACTCATAAAGTGTTGCAGTCTTCATAAGCCTGGGGCCCTCTGCATTTTTACCTCTCAGACTTGTCCACAACCAGCAATTTATCAATCACAGCTCAGATTTCTCTACCCGATACTGGTTCCTGTGGAAGTTTCTTCTTGTGATTCTTTTGTGTCCTCTGTCTGCTTCTCCAGCTTTGGGGGCAACAACAGTTTGCCCCATGACCTCAATTATTTGATGGATCTAAGAAGCATTGTAGACTTTCAGCTCGCTCAGCTTTTTACTTGCCCTGCAGACAGGAGCTATGACTTTTAAGCTCCTTACATGCTGGAAGTCATGTAAGGGGATTTTGTAAGACTTCTAGACTCAGTATCTTTTTAAAAATCATTTAAATAACTTCCTAAGGACATTGTATTAAAAATAGTGTCAAAATAGATGGGCAAGTTTTGTATATTTGGTCAAGCAGATATTTCCAGGAATGCTGAAATTGGGTAGGCCGAGTGAAGATAGTATTTTTAACCCAGTAACCTGTGTGCTGTCCAGAAGAAGGTGGCCAAAACCTTTGCAAAATACCCAGAAACAAAAGTTTGTCATGTATAAGGGTAGGAATGGGGGATAGAGTTTAGGGGAACAGATTGATGTTTTCCTGATTTGGAGGAAAGAGGCATCCATTTTAACTTTCTTCCCCCATCTTTCTGCTCATCCTCCCTCCCTTTTGGGGGGGGTGGAGTGTGGCAAATACATGTTAGGAATGAGGAAATCTAACAGACTGACTTGCTTAAACTGATCTTATAAGCCAGTGCTGCAGACTCCCAGAGTAGAATGCACAAGGTTCTTTGTAAAACATAGTTCAGAAATGTTCTGAAAAAGACCTTAGAAAAAAGTTACTTAAAATACTGTTTTTTACTTTTTTGTCAAGGTAATACCTTGACATGGCTCAAAAAAAAGCAAAAAAAAAAAAAGTTCAAAAATTTTGACAAGTAAAACCCTAAAATCTCTCCTTCCACTCTCAGACAGTCTACTTAGTTCTAGCTCTCTTAAGCAAGTTACCACTATTGCTTGTTTCTGGTATAGCTTTCAAAACTGCTTCTAAAATGCACACAGTAGTCGATACAGATAGCATTTTCCTCCTTTTTTACAAGTGGTTAGTGAGTATTAATCCCTGATTTACACTTTGCTACTTCACTCAACAATATACCCTCTTTCACTCAACAATATACCCTCTTCAGAGCATGGGATGTAGTTTCTGTCTTATTTCTCCTTTTGGTTGTTGTTGTTATAGTATCATCTTTACCCCTGTGTTTCTAGTTCTTTCTGGCTGACTGCTTGCCCTGTCTGATGCGACTGTCGATACTTTTACCTAATAATGTGGCTGAGGACTTGTTCTTTTAAGGGGCAGAAGAGTCATGACCTGCTTTCTTGCATTTATTGCCCTTGTGTCATCATCATCTGCCATATCTTGGCAGAAATCTTTTAAAGCGACTTGTCTATTTCCTGAGGGGCAGTTTAGTTAAATCTGAGGATTAGAGTCATGGATTGACGTAACTGGGCACTTGAGACGTGGGGCAGGGCCTGGGCCACTGAAAGCAGGTGAAGGAGAGCGGTGAAGCTCACTGCACCGGAGCCCCTCCTTCTGGAACCCTCCAACCACAGGCCACTCCTGCCTGACTTGCCCATGGACCCAGAAAGGGGCCAGTGTGAGCTTGTTTGTTAAATGATACTAAATGTTACTAACACTTAACATCTTCCTAATTTTTTTGATGAAAAATAAATATAAATAGAAGCTCTAATATTTCCTCTCCTCATCTCAGTGTATCATATTTTTTTGTACAGTCTGACATGCACGCAACCTACTAAGTGGTCTTTTTGGCTTGAAATCTATCTATCTTAAAATTACAGTATTAGTATATAATCATTGAAGAAAAACCCAGAAAATATAAAATCTGTTTTATTCCTATAATCTAGTGATACACAATTAACTTTTAGGTTTATATTCTTCTGCACTTTGTCTTAAAGATATGATTAATCATATAATATTAATAAAAATATGATTTTTATTTTTATTTTTTACCCAAATGGGATCCTATGGGTCATACTCCGTGTAGCTTATCTAAGGGTACATCCTTGTTTTTTTCCTTAGGATAAAACCCTTGACATAAAATTGCTGAATCAAAGGGCATGTACTTCATAAAGGGGTTTGTTGCATATTTCCAAGTTGCTACAGAAAAGTTGCACCACTATATGCCAGTGGAAAATGGGAGGATCTTTGCACAGGAATCCTCACAACTACTGTCACCTCAAAAAACACAAGCAAACCCGAACATTGTAAATGGAATGGTCCAGTGCGTTTCATTTTAATTGGTGTCCCTGTGGCTCCAGAGAGCTCTGGCAGTCTTTCCATATGTTTATGGCCATTCGTGTTTGTGCTTTGTGGGTCCCTCTACGTGTGACTTGCCTAAATCTTGAATGGGGTATCCTTTTTTCCTTGATTAATTTGAATTGATAATTCTTATCAATTAATTTGAATTCATGAATTGATTAATTTTGTTCCTTGGTTAACTCAGGCTATATAAGCAGAAGTTATATCCTTTCCTCCCATTTTAGTTGCAATGCGGGACCTGCCTATAAGTGTGGATAACAGAGCTCACCTGTGCTCCTCTGGGCAGACCACTTGCATTTGGCTTGTTTGCAAGGTTCCTGAGATAAACTATGATCTGCTGGAGTGAAATCTGCACGGGGTGGTAGAAATGAGGAATTAAGAAGCATAAACAAATCTTTCTTTAGCAGAAAATCAAATTCTCAAAATAAAAATCCTTTTCCTAAAACATTAATGTTCAAGATAAAATTGAGGCTTGCTTATTAAATACCATTACTTCCCTATAGTAGGTGCCATAATTATAACCATGTAATTTTCTACAAAATGCAGGCACAGCTTTGAAGATGCATAAACTTTTGTTGGTGCAGCTCAGGACACACATTCTACACTTACCAACCGTATCATCTGAAATAAGTTATCTGATCTCTCCAAGCCTCAGTTTCTTCTTCTGGAAAATGGAGATGACCATTGTAGCCACCTTGTAACAGCATTGCAGGGACTAAATGAGAAAAATGATTGCTAAGGCACCTAGCAGATGCTTAATTACTGTTTCTATTATCTGTTATTACTACTGTATTTTATTACAATCATTATCAGCCCGAGATCTCTTCCAGGAAGTATGTACTGAGTTCCAAACAATGAATTCACTAGCCCAATTTGAGAGCAGTCAATGTGTTGGCTGTTCTTGATATTCCCTGATATATTGTTGATGTTCTTTGTATTCTCCAAATTGTACTGAGTCTCTCAAACTCTCAAAACCCAGGACTTGGATAACAATCAACGTGCCAGCATACTTTACACCGAGCACTTAAAAATGTCTCCTGAAAAAGTGAAAGGGAGGATTCAAATACTAAAAATATAAAAAGTCTTCCCTTAACTGAGTGTTGAGTGATGATGGTCCCATCAGAGTCCTGTCCCGGATTTTCCCCTCACAGGGGAAGGCTTTTTCTACGAAGCCCATCTGTCAAATCTGTTTGCTATTTTATAAAACTGTATATCTTGATATCACCTCCTGTCCTCATTACCTTCCAGCATAGCACTTGTGCTCATAGAACTTGAGGAAAGAGGACCACGGGGACTTTGGCATCATAAACCAAGAAAGGTGAGTGGCACACCAAGAAGGTGTCAACAGAAGCAGCTGCCAGGAGAGTTTCTGGCTCCAACAAACCTAAAAGCCGGAAAATGTTGACAGAGTCTCCATGGGTGAGCCTCACCAAATATTCTACTACCAGATTGACCACTGATGGAATAGGCACCAGCCCCCTCCTGAAGAGGTCAGAGCTGCCCTACCTTCACAAAGCTAAGGGGAGAGTGGGGCCATGGGTCAGAGTTGCATTTGGAGTGTTTCCATGGAATTCTAGCCTGGTATTGGGCTCCTGTAAAAGAAGGTTCTGACACCAAAGTGTGCTGAGAAAAGTTGCCTGCTCCAAACCCTGGTGAGAAATGTCAGTATACATTCTTTCTGGAACCACTTCGAGAAACCCCGCCATAGGGGTCCGTAGAAGTCTGCTTACTGTGGTGCTCTCCCAGCTCTGCTGGATGATAGAACCCCATTTTTGATCTCTGCTTATCAATGCCCTGAGGAGTGCTGTTCTCCAGAATGTCTTTGGCAAATGTTTTTGGTCTGTCAATCTCTTCATCTGTGCAGAAAGAACTTCAGTATTACATTACCAGGCCTCGTTTCAACAATTACTGAGTCCCTACCGTTGACTTCAGAGCAGGGTTGTAGTGGGGTGTGGAATGAGAAAGGAGGGGCGCCCTCTGGTGAGCTCCCTGTGAGGAGGGTGCATGGGTAGGGTGTGGTGGGTGTGGGGTAACTGCGTTAATAGACAGGGACGGGGTACAGAGCAGTGGTTAAGAGGATGAGCTTGACCTGGGGGGGGGGGTCAACCTTCACTTCACAGGTGTGAGCCCTCACTGACCCTCTCCAGGCCTCATTGTTCTCACGTGTGAATTGAGACCCCTGTGCCACAAAGGCCTGCCTCCAACAGGGTGATCTGGCCTTTCAAGGAGGTTGAGAAGGGCTTCTCCAAGGAGCGAGCCCAGGGGGCTAGAGCTGGGAAGAGCATTGCAGGCAGACGGCTCAGAGGGCGCAAGACTCTGCAGACAAGGAAAGAACCAAGCAAGCGAGGCCAGAAAGGACTAGAGCTGAGGGGGATGGAATCAGAACTTCTAGGACTCTGCATAATTCTCAGAGAGCCCCCAGGGAGCAATCCGCACGTCGAAACATTGTCTGTGTCAACTGCACTTAGGGTTTGTGAGTTCTTATGAGGCAGGCAGTTTTGTTTTCTTCTAAAAAATACAACCTAGGGATTCATTTAACATAAGGTAGAAGGGAGGCACTGCTGGTGGCCTGGGAGGGAGCGGAGCGTCTGCCGGTGAGTGCCCATCTCGTGCGCGGAGGTCGCTATCTTTGGTGTTGCAGCCACACACAGTGGAGAAGCAACTAGTTTCAGATGGGGCCCAGGCTTGGTGCTTAGGAAGCTAAAGTTTTGGCCCCCTTCTGCTCTGGCCTTGGACAAATCACTTGTGTTCTCTAGGGTTCCAGGACTCTGCAGAGGTTGTGTGACCAAAGTCGGTGACGACAGCTTTAAGTTTCGGTAAAAAGGCCATTTCAACGCTGTCAGCGCTAGGTGGCGCCCGTGCCAAGCTGATCTGCTCTTGGAAGGCGGGTTGAGTAGCCCCGCCCCGCCCCCTCCCACCCCCCCAAGTCTATCCTGGGGGAGGCAGCCTTTCCTGGGAAATGGTGATGAGTGTCTGTAGCGGTGGTCTCAGCCTTCCGTCTGCCCCCCGCACAATCCCCACGTCTTTGCACTCCCCCGTTCCCACACGCACCTCCCAAAGGTTCACCTGGCATTGAATCTGCCCCGGGGCTGCCCTTGCCCGGCCACCCTGCGGTGGGCCCAAAGTCCACCTGCAGAATCCTGCGAGCAGCTCCCCAGTCCCAGACCTCTTCTTCCCTTCTTCCTTCGGATTTTGGGGCTTTGCCTTGGTTTTCTGGGGGTGCTTAGCTCTGCCGTTGAGGGGGTGGTACTCAGGGGACAGCCCCTGGGAGTCCCCTTCGGCCCAGCTGTCAGCACATCTAGCGCTTCCCCAGCCGTTGTGTGCCCCTTGTCAGTGTGACTGCGGCAGGCAGGCTGGCCTCCCTGGACCTTGTTTGGGCTCATAATACATCCACTTTGCTGTGAGAATTTACTGGGCACCGTGTGAAACAGCCCTTCCCAATGCCTGTTCCGGAACAGAGATCAATGATTATCACTTTAACCCAGGCCAGGAGGTGAGCCGCTCCTATTAGCACCTGAGGGAGTGCAGGTAACGCCCCCTCTCCAACTTTCTTTGGTGCCCCCTGAGATCCTGACACCTCGTTGCAGAGGGGTCCCCCCTTTTTTCTTCACAGTTTGGGTTTCACACAGTTTTGGGTTTTAGTTTGGCCTTTCACTGAAGCCTTAGCTGCTAAAAGCTGTGCTTGTCTTGGCGATAGAGAGGCTCTCTTGTCCTGGACATGGCCAAGGAAATATAAAGGGAATTAAATCAGCCCAGACTGGGAGAAGGTTCTAGAGGCATTGGTGGTGATGGTGGGGCACTTCCCAGGCAGCTGTCCTGGGCTCTCTCAGAACTCCCCACAGGGAGCCTTTGGCCACCACAGTTCTTGACCCAAATGCGTACAAGGACCATGAAGGTGCATGCGCAGAGGGGCCCACAGCACCCCGCTTGGTCTGCGGGTTCCCCTTCTGGGGTTGGTGCTGCAGTTGATGCTGTCATGTTCCACCCAGATGCCCCTTCAGACGGAAGGACTGATTTCTCTACTGCTGGGAGGGCTGCTGGGCACTGCTCTCAGCCAAATGCATCTTTCTGGCCCAAGGGCATGTTCCTTCTTTAGGTGTATCCAATGGCCTGTGGCTCATTTGCCTTAAAAAAGGGTCATGTAGTCTTAGAGCTCCCTCTGGAGTGGGCTGAGGCTGGTGTGGAGACTGCATTGTACCCCAGCTTCTTTTTCTGCCCAGTTTTGAGTTTTTCTCCCTCCTTTCCCAAGACCCCAGGAACACTTTGTACTTAATTTCCTGCGTGTAATAATCTCTTTCAGAGTTGGCTTCAGGGGAACCCAATCTAGGGCAGGTGCAGAAAACTAGTTCTCTCCTGTGAGGAGGGATGACACAGGCGTGACCATGGCAGTTGATGTCTGGGGAGGTCTTGGGAATAGGATGTCCTGGGAACTCCTCCTTCTCTGACAGGACACTTGCTACTCAGAGCCAACTGAACAGTGCCTGAGAATCCTTGGGTCCAGGGTTGGCATATCTTAAAGATCTTTAGAGCAGCTAGAGATCTTGATTGGTTTAAAATGTAAGATCTCCTGATTAAAAAAGGCAAATCAGCATATGAACCAAAAATGAAAAAGTGCCTCTATAGGCATGTGGGCTTTTAGTTTGTGACCTTGAGCCCAAGAGGCCAAAGGCAGCCTCAGAGGAAATCCCACACCCAAATGCCACATAGACAAGGCTGTTGTAAGGTCCACCATGGACAGGGGCTGAGGACCATGTGGGCACCCTGTCCCAGGGAGACCCCTGTGGCACATGCTAGGGGGAGGCAGGCCAAAACCCCAGAAGGACGGAGCTCAATGTTATGCCAACACAGAGAAGTGGCGCTGCCAGTCAAAAGCAAAGGGAACTGGTGGGAAATACAGAAAGTGGTTTTCTTGTTCACCGAGTTTGATTCACATTTCCCACTCCATAGATTGAAGATACCAGAAGGTATTTAAAAATGAAAGCTGCTCCAGTGTCCACTCCAGTGCAGGGAGGCAACTATGTATAAAATATCAGTATCTATCAAATCTTATTCAGTTAGATTGAATTGCATTGATACTATTATTTGATTCTGCCAAAGGTATGCCTAAGATTTTTTTTTTCTAATAACACAGAGAGCTCAAGTCTGGATGAGTTTAAAATAATAAACTTTTAAGAGAATATGATTGAATGTGGCTCTGCATGACACCAAGAACTGGGGTAGGGAAACTCAAAGTTTATGTTGATGGCATTAAAGAAATGGAAATGAACGGTTTCTTTCTTCCTTCCCGGCAATTCATCACAGCATCTAGGTATGTTGGCTAGTGATTCAAAACCAACTGTGTCCAACCCTCTGACATCAGACTGCCAGAAAGTCTGCTCTTGGAAATCTCAACTGGCATGTCTGTGTGAGACTGAAATGTGTATACAGGAGACCTCACCCTCCCATGCTTTTCCATCTAGTAGGACCTGGGGTAAGGTGTCTCTGTCATGGGGCCATCCAAAAGTCAGTCAGTCAGGTACATTAAGTGTGAACCCAGCACTCAGCACAGGTAAAGAGTCACCACAGCCACTGAACCTAGGACCCTGGCATAAAGCCCTCCGTGGTTCCTTTTTCTGTCTCATCCCCCCCAATCCATCCTCTCTGTCATGAAGTCCAGGGCATGCACCTGAGACAGCTTCTGGGTCTCCTGCCCCAGCCTGCTGCTCTGGCCACTGGTCTCCTCTCTCTACCTGAATGGCCTTGAGACCCCACCACCATTCCCAAGCTTCCAGCAGGATCATTCTAGAGTGCAAACCGGCCTTGTTCCTTTCATGCCTAAGAATCCTACATAGCATTGCATTGCCTTCTGGCTGAAATCTAAATTTCTCAGAAAAGCACTCACTGTTTTCCCCACCCAGCCTCAGTTCCTGCTTTTCTCCATCCTTGCCCCCTCTGGGTCACCTGAAGGTTCACTAAAAGCAAAACAAGGACCATGCTGTGAGGAGGCTAAGAGCTGGGCTTTGCAATTGGATGGTCCAGGTGGTGTGTCCTGCCACTTCCCAGCTGGGGCACCATGTCCTTGCCCATAAAACTGGGTTCACATTCATACCAATGCCCATATCACTACCTACCTCATGGTCTGTGCTGAGGATAAAGTGAAATTGTGGAAAGCCCTTAGCACAGCGCCGGGCATGTGAACACAGACAGGCTGAGCTGGAAGACTGGAGAGGGGTAAGCAGGAAAGAGGCTGTCCTGGGGGGGTGGGACTCCTGGGGACGCTTTTACTTCTTGCATCATGTTTGATGTTAGAGCATGTTAGGATTTTCTGCAACATGTAGATCTTATCAAGGTCATTCATTTGCCCCACTGGATTTGCCGTGCTGTCCACGTCATGCGGTATCTAGAAACTGTGTTTTGGGGTTTCAGTTTCTCTAGGATGTCATGTAGCACAAGGCATCAAGTATGTGCTTGTTAATTTAGTTTGAAATGAAGCCTCTCTTGCTACAATAATCACCGGACACTGCTATCCCGAGGTTTCAGTATTCTCAGACTTAACGTTTGTAATATTTTAGGAAATACAATAGATAGTCCTCCCCTTATTCAGGGTTTTGCTTTCCACATTCCCAGTTACTCTTGGTCAGCTGAAGTCTGAAACTATGAAATGGAAGATTCCATAAATAAAGAACTCATAAGTTTAGAATTGCACATAATCCTCAGTAGGATGGTGAAATTTGTCACTTTCCTGCTCTGTCACAGCTGGGACGTCAATCTTCCATTTGCTAAGTGTCTTCATCATGTAGGTGCTACCAGCCTGGTAGTCACTCAGGAGTCAATCTCAGTTATCAGATGAGCCATGAGGATGTCACAGTGTTTGTGTTCTAGTAACTCTAATTTTCCTTAGTAAGGGCCCAAAGTGCAAGGGGAGTGATGCTGGCCATTTGGATAGGCCAAAGAGAAGTCACAAAATGATTCCTTTAAGTGAAAACTTCAAAGTTCTAGTGTTGAGTAAAGAAGAAAAATCTTGTGCTAAGGTTGCTGAGATCTATGATAAAAACAAATCCTCATCCATGAAATCACGAGGAAGGAAAAATAAATTTGTGCCAGTTTTGCTATTGCACCTCAAGTTACAAAAGGTGTGGCCACAGTGAGTGAGAAGTGCTCGGTGAAAATGGAAAGGGCATTAGAGTGGCAGGTGGAAGACACGAGCAGAAGTGTGTTCCAGTTGACACTGTATGTTGCACCAGAATGCATTGAGCTTATACCAAGATTTCAGCAAAGGATTCCCTGAAACAGGTGAAATCAAGCCACTTACAGCAAGTAAGGGATGATCACACACATTTGGGAATAGGTTTGGACTAAAAAGTATAAAAATTACTAGACAGGCCACATCTGCTGATGAAAAAGTTGCTCCCCCTTTTCTGGCAGAGTTGAAGTTGACTAAGGAGCAAGGATACTATCCAAAATAAGGCTTCAATTGCAATGAAACTGGGCCCCTTTGGGAGAAGATGCCCGTAGAACTGACATTCATAAAATGAGAAGGAGGCACCAGGCAAAAAGCATGGAAAGGCAGATTAATTCTGGCCGTGTTGAGATTCTATAGCCAACCTAGTGCTCAGAGAGAAGAACCCACATCCTCTCAAAAACAAACTCCAAAATGATCTGTCCATATTCTGGCAATGTGATCAGAAAGTGTGGGTGACAATCATCCTGTTTATGCAATGGTTCCACCAGTGCTGTATTTTAGAAGTGAAAGAACACTTGGAAGAGGAAGGGCTGGAATTGAATTCCCATTAATGACAGACAATATACTTGGCCATCCTGAAAACATTTGCTGTGAAAACGAAAATATTGAGGCTGCATTTTTACCTCTAAATACAACTTTATTGCTTCAGTGCCTTGACCGGGGCATCATTCATTTTGTCAAGGCTTCATATACCCAATTGGGATAGTCAGAAGCTGCATGATGACATTTCAGTCCACGAGGGACTGCATAGGTGATAGTGGTTCCCTAAAATTATAATGGAGCTCAAAAATCCCTATTGCCTAGTGATGTCATAGTTGTTGTAATGTCATGGTGCAATAAATTAAATAAACAAATCTTCTGTGTTGCTAATTGTATAAAAGTCTAACACATAGTTAACTGTAAAACAGCCTCAGGCAGGTCCTTCAGGAGTATTCCAGAAGAAGACGCTGTTATCATAGAAAATGACTGCACCATGCATGTTATTGTCCCTGAAGTCCTTCCAGAGGGACAGGGTGTGGAGGGGGAAGACAGTGATACTGATGATCCTGACACTGTGTAGGCCTAGGTTATGCATGTGTTTTGTTTTTAACAAAAATCTTTTAAAAGTAAAAAAAAAAAAAAGACATTTTAAACATTGAAAAAAGGATAACGACATAAAGAAAGAAAATGTTTTGTACAGCTATAGAATGTGCTGTTTTAAGCTAAGTATAATTACAAAAGGGTCGAAGGTTTAAAATATAAAAATTTATAAAGTAAAAACATTCTAGTAAGCTAGGGTTCATTTATTATCAAAGAAAGAAAATCAACAACAATGTGGAATAAAAAATGTGGTCTATGTGTACCATGGAGTACTACTCAGCCATAAAAAGTGAATCAATACCTTGTGCAACAATCTGGATGGAACTGGAGACTTTCCCCTAGAGGAAATATCTCAAGAATGAAAAAACAAACACCACATGTACTCATCATTAAATTGGAACTAACCGATGAACACACATGTGCACAGAGGGAAATAAACTCAGTGGAAACCAACCAAGGGGGAAGGAGGAGGAGGGGAGGTGCAAAACCTTACCTAATAGGTACCATGAACATTATTTGGGTGATGGGCACATTTATAGCTGGGACTCAGGCATTATACAAGCTACCCATGTAACTTAAAACATTTGTACCCCCTTAATATTTTGAAATTGAGAAAAAGAGAGACACATGCACAAAGGAAAACATTTTTTATAAATTCAGTGTAATCTAAGTGCCCAGTGTTTATAAAGACCACAGTAGAATACAGCACAGTCTGAGGCCTTCATGTTCAACCCCGACTCACTCACTGACTCCCTGTGTCCTGCAAACTCCATTCATGGTGAGTGCCTTTTATAGGTACACCATTTTTTTAATCTTTTATACTATATTTTGACTATATCTTTTCTTTGTTTAGATACAAATACTTACCATTGTGCTACAATTGCCCATAGAACTCAGCACAGTAACAAGTGGTACAGGTGAGCAGCCTAGGAGCAATAGGCTGTATCATACAGCCTCATCGTGTTTTAGACAATGTAGCTTTGTGTAAGTACACTCTATGATGTTTACACAACAATGAAATCGCTGAATGACACAATTCTTAGAATGTACTCATGTCATTAGTCAATGCATGACTGTATTTGATCACATTCAATCAGCAATCGACACAAACTCTAATCAACACAGACCCTAATCTGACATGGAAACCATCTGCTACTGCTAAGACAATAGCATTAATCAAAACTGCAATGGGTCAATAAAACTCAGAAACTGTAAATGCCAGATGGAAAAACCTACAGAGTGAAGTAGAGAATAATTTTAAAGGCTTCCCTGGGATCAATGGAGAAGTTAGTAAAATCATTCATGTAGCAAGGTAAATTGGTGGAGAAGAATTCACCCAATGAGGAAGAAGAAGAATATATTGTAGCCCATTAAGAAGTATTAACAAATGAGGAACTGGAAGAACTTTGTGAGTCACTTACAGAGGAAGAGGGAGATGAAAAAGAAGAAAATAAAACAGACCCAGCAATGTGAATGTTACTGAAATTTGCTTAAATATTTTTAATTGCACAGACATTGAAGAACAGAATTATGGAATATGGTTGTTGAACAGAATGCACATTAAAGTCACTTGTATTATCCCCAAAGATGACATCATCTTTAGCAACTCTTGGTTGAATTGAAAAAGAAAGACAACAATTCCAATTACAATTATGTTCTCCCCTCATACGTTCAGCTCTCAGGCATCCCCAAACATCAACATTGTTTGTTCCTGACATCCAACAAATGACACCCTCAAGGCTCCATGATCCAGAATTACCCAAAGCAGATGGTCCTTCTTCTGGTGAAGCATCGTCAGGTCAGTGTAGCCTAATGCTGTGTTACAATGCCTGGCCTTTCACTTCACCTTGTCTCATTACATAAGTCCTGTGACATCTCACATCATCACAAGAACAAGGGTGAGCACAGTACCATAAAACGTTATGTGTGAGAGACCACATTCACATAACTCTTATTACAGTGGTTTATAATTATTCTTTCTTATCATTAATTATTGTTGTAATCTCTTACTGTGACTAATTTCTAACCTATCCTTTAATCATAAGCATTGATACATAGGTGAACACAGTATAATATAGTTTTGGTACAATCTGAGTTCCAAGTATCCATTGTGGGTCTTGAAACTATTTCCCACATGTAAGAGGGGACCTACTGTACACATTTGCAAAACATGCATTTTCTTTATCCACAGAAAATCTAGATATTCGTCTTTGAGATGCCTTTGTGGTGAGCAGGACAGCAGTAAAGAATATAAAGCCAGCTGCACTTCTTGACGAGACTTTGGAGGCAGCTCTCCTTCCCCTCCAAGCTCTCAAGTGGTCTTGTGGGATTCCCAAGTGCAACAAGAAATTCCCTGATTTCCTAAATGCACATCTCTGATGTGGGACTGTCAGAACACCTGCCAGCTCCTGTGGCTTCAGCTGCTCCCCTGCTCCCTGAGAAGGGCCCCAAAACTCAATCCCAGAGGGCTCAGTTTCTAGCTTGGTGGGCTCATCTGACACCCTCATTCAGAGCAAGATGTGCTGATTCTTTTCAAGCAGGATAACTTTTGGTTTTAATTTTTAGACTCTATGGACACTTAAAAAAAATTTCCCTACGTTGGAAAATAGGGTATAGGTAGAATATAGCAAATGAAATTTAACCCCTTTAAAAATTCACTTTGGATTATCTTGTGATTCAATAATATTTCTGAAATAAAAATTTACACATATTAACTTAATATCCATTAACATAGCAAAGCATGTTTAATTTAATTAAAGTGGCATACAGTAAACTTAATTAGTGTAAGATGAATTAAGTATAACATAGCAAAGTATGCCAAGTACACTGATCGTAAGTGTTCACTTGTGTAACTATGTTCACTTGTGTAACTACCACCCCTGTGAAGATATACAGCATTTCTGAAGCTTTCCTTGTGCCCCTTTTCAAGCTATGGCTCCAGCCCTAGTCCTAAGGTAAGCACTATTTTGACTTCTTTATAGATGGCACAAGATATTTAGACTTGAAAATGTTTTCTCCAGAAAGTGTCTTGTCCTCTGCAATTGTCTTGTTTTAGAGCCATCTAAAAAAAGTCATCTCGTGAGTTTCATAGCTTCTGTCATTAAGAGCCACATGCTTTTCCACAGCTACAGGAATAAGTAGTGTTTTGAGGTTTTGGGATTTGATTGTTCTTTCCTGCTTTTATTTGACTGGATCTGATCTCTAGAGAATGCTGGAATTTAAGGTTCTTCTGTAGATTATTCGGCTAGGTAATTCAAGTTAAAAATAATACAAATAAGCCTCTCTTTTCTGCAATAGATTATAGTATTAAATATTATTGATATATTTCATTTTTTTTTGAGACAGAGCCTCAAGCTGTCACCTGTATAGAGTGCTGTGGCATCCCAGCTCACAGCAATCTCCAATTCCTGGGCTCAAGCGAGTCTCCTGCCTCCACCTCCCAAGTAGCTGGGACTACAGGCACCCACCACAATGCCGGGCCATTTTTTGGTTGCAGCCATCATTGTTGTTTGGCGGGTCCGGGGGCTGGATTCGAACCCTCCAGCTCAGGTATATGTGGCTGGCGCCTTAGCCCGCTGAGCCACAGGCACCGAGCCTATATTTCATTTATTTATTCCATAAAGAGTTTAAGATAACTTATAAAGAAGATAAAATACATAATATAGGGAATAAAAAATAGATGGAGAAGAGAAAAGATAGAAAAACAAGGCATCAAATGAACTAAGAGCATTCACAAATGAAAAGCATCATTTTGGAGTTCTTAATACAATAGACCCTCCACGGCTGATCATCTCCTTAAGTCGATCATCCTAATTTTCAAGACCAGACATGCATCAGTACGTATCAGTATAGTAGGCCTCGGTCCTTATGTTGGCTATCTCTGTATGTTGACCAGTTTGTTACAGTCCCTTGAATGGTCAACTAAGAAAGGCTCTACTCTATTTGGATTTTCAGATTATAATGTTAATATAAATTAAATAAGTTAATATAATGCTTATATTAACTTATTTAATTACAAACTATCAATAATCAATAAAATTTAAGTTGGTCTTTTTTTTAATTTTTTTTTTTAAAGTTTTTTTTTTTTAATTTTTATTTTTTTTCTGGGTGTAGTTTTCTACATGTGTGATCCTGTCGTTTACATACAGAGATAATTGTATTGTGCACATACATTTTCTTTCTTCCTATATCTTCCTTTCTTTCCTTCTTTACTTTTCTGTCATCATAGCTCACAGC
>CAUYON010210672.1:0-20298 GCA_963573935.1 Arctocebus calabarensis | reverse complement strand
CACTTTTAAATTTGCTGAGGTTAGACTTGTGTCCTAGGATATGATCTATTTTGGAGGATGACCCATGGGCTGATAAGAAGAAAGTATATTCAGTTTTATTAGGGTGAAATATTCTGTAGAGGTCTGTAAAGTCCATTTGTTCTAGGGTCAGGTTTAAGTCTAATATTTCTTTGTTTACTTTCTTCTCAGAGGATCTATCCAAAATTGTCAAAAGGGTGTTAAAATCTCCAACTATTATAGTGCAGGAAGATATCAAGTTGTTCATATCCATTAGGGTCTGCTTTATGAATTGAGGAGCATTCTGGAAGGGTGCATAAATGTTAATTATCAAAATCTCTTCATGTTGGGTGTTTCACTTGACAAATATGTAGTGACTTTTCTTATTTTTTTGGTTTAAAGCCAATTGCAGCTGCTACTAAAATCGCAGTACCTGCTTTTTTCTGGTTTTGATTTGCCTGTATTATACAGGTCCATCCCTTCACCCTGAGTCTATTTTTATTCTTTAAGGTAAAGTGAGATTCTTATATACATCAGATATCCAGTCTGAGTTTATGTATCAATTCAGCCAGTCTGTGCCTCTTTAGAGGACAATTTAAACCATTCACATTAATTGAGAATATTGATAAACCTAGTTTTATTTTGGGTGTCATGATTTTCTGATGTCCAGTGGACATTTTTAATCCTTTCACTACTGTGGAAGTTGGGTTTTGTTCAAAAACTTTTGAGTTTGGTGGTAGAGCATTGCATGGTCATTGGGGAAGATAAGTCTGATAATATCCTGGAGAAGTGGTTTAGTTATGACAAATTTCTTCAACATGTCTATGTCATTAAAGTATTTGATTTCTCCATCACAAATGAAACTCAGTTTAGCTGGATACAGGATTCTGGGCTGAAAGTTGTTTTGTTTTAGGAGACTAATGGTCAATGACCATCTTCTTTTGGCCTGAAACATTTTGGCTGAGAGATCTTCAGTCATTCTGATATTTCTCCCTCTGTAGGTGATGATTTTCTTATATCTGACTGCTTGCAGAATTTTCTTCTTCTTCTTAACTTTGGCAAAGTTAATTACAATGTGTCTTGGAGATGCTTTATTTGGATTCAGTCTTGCTGGGGTTCTGAAACTGTTTGCTATCTGAAGTTCTGTATCTATTGCAATGCTTAGGAAATTCTCCTCCAAATTATCTTGGAGTAGAGCATCTGTACCTTTTGGACCATCTTCTTCTCCTACAGGAATTCCTATAAGACAAGTGATCTTTTGGAGTGATCCCACAACTCTCTCAGGGAATGATCGGTTTTTACTCTCCATTTGTCTGCCTCTTTGATTGTTTGGGAATGTTCAAATGCTTTGTCTTCAGTTTCAGAGATCCTTTATTCTGCCTGATCAACTCTATTAGAGGGATTCTACTGTGTTTTGGAGCTTCTCAATTCACTTTTTTGTTTCCTTGAGTTCTGCTATCTCTTTTCTCATTATGTCCATATCTTTGGTGACTTGGGCTTTGAATTCATTAATTTCTTGAAACAACTTTAGAACTACTCTTTGGATTTCAATTTATATCTTTTCTTCCATTCTATTTATCTTATTTGCAATCCATATTCTGAATTCAATTTCTAACATTGCTGCCATTTGTTTATGCATGGCATCTTCAATTGTATCTCCTTCGTCATTTCTTGGGGGGTTGATCTACTCTGGTTATTCATGTTGCCAGAGTTCTTCTATGAGTCTGCACTTCTGTTTGAGTTATTAGAACTGGTAGGGTGAGATTGAATTGGGGTTCCCAGGTAGTAGAGATAGCACCTTACCAAAGTGCTAGGCTTTGTCCTTGTGTCTTATCTCCTACAGCCTTACAAAGGCCTCTTTCAGAGTTTTAGCCAGAGACTATGAGGACCTACTTGGTGAGATAGCGCAAGCTAGCTCTGTTTGATATCAACCAACCTCTACCCTATCCTAAGAAACCATAGTATTAGGTTTAAATCTCATCTGTGAAGAGATACAAACAGCTGCAGAGCCCAGCCCCCACCCTTCAGTTCTTTTCTGCTTTAGAACTTGAAGGTCAACCTCAGAATGTCCCCAAGTGGACAGACCCAGACACAGGTTCCAACCATATTGTCTCAGGCAGTGCAAACCCTGCCCAAGTGAGGGAGATTCAGGGGCCTCCAGCAGCACAATTGGAGCCAGGAATTCCCACTCCCACCCGCCAGACTCGGTACACACTGTTGTTCACTTCTCTGCTCACAGGCCCAGCTGGAGCCAGGGGCACACCCCCAACCACCAGTCTTAGTCCACATCAAAGTAGCCTCTGCTTGCCAGACCAGTTGGCGGTCAGGGGACCATGACCCCGTCTGCCCGTCTCAGTCTACTTCCTGGCAAGCCTCTATTTGCAGGCTCTGTTGTTGTCAGGGCACTGGCTCCACCCTCCGGTCTCAGTCCACACACAACTAGCCTCTGCTTGCCAGACCAGTTGGAGTTAGGGGACCACACCCTGCCTGCCAGTCTCAGTCCACTGCCTGGCAAGCCTATGTTTGCAGGCTCTGATGGCGTCAGGGCCCTGGGCCCCACCCTTCAGTGTTAGTCCACCCACAGCTAGCCTCTGCTTGCCAGACCTGTTGGAGTCAGGGGACCAGGCCCCCACCTGCCAGTTTCAGTCCACTGCCTGGCAAGCCTTTGTTCACAGGCTCTGTTAGAGTCAGGGCACTGCACTCTGCTCACAGGTCTCAGTCCTCACCCGGTAAGCCTCTGCTCACCTGCCCTGCTGAAGGCAGTGGGCCATGCCCTAGTCCTTCAGGTCTTGGTTCATACTCAGTAAACCACTGCTGGAGGGTTCTGTTGGAATCAGGGGATCAAGCCCTTTCTCTCAGGTCACAGTCCATGCCTATCAAGCCTCTGCTTGCAGGCCCAGCAGGGCCTAGGGACCAGCCCTGTCTACCGAACTCAGTCCACAAGGGCAACCATTCTCCCTCTGTGGGTGCCACCAGAGCTGGGAGTTCTGCACACCTTCCTGCCAGACACAGACTGAACTGAGTGTTGACATTACCACTGGCCAGGCATAGTCATAACCAGGGGACTGCTCCTCCTCCTGCTGAGTGTCCCTTTCTTCTCACACCTTCTTTATTCCCCAGTAGCCACAGAATCTGTCCTGACAGTTGGCGGTCCACACTATGCCCAGTTCTTTCAGGAGAAGACCAAACACTCTGTGCTCTGTAAGGGGCAGAACTTCAGACCGCCATGTGAGAGGTTAGGGTGGACTGGGAGTTTGGACTTGTGGGGGAAAATATCTGCTCAGTTTTATGTCTGGCAGGATGGTGTCTAGGTTCATAAATTGGACCTCCCTGGAGAAAGAGACCTGAAGTTTAGCGGCTCTCTCCAGCAAGGTAAAATGAGAGGACTTTTGTTCCCATTTTGTTTGCAGATAGCCTGTGGCAGGCCCCCTGCTTGGGGGAGTGGTCTCCCGTCCTCTAGTTAATAGGCTTTGTACCTGTATTTGGTTTCTTTCATGCTCTTCCTTGGAGTTAAAGCTTGGTGAACTTCTTTCTTGGCTCAGCTCCCTTTCTTTAACTTCATCGTGTCTGATTCCATCCAGTTGTTCTTCCTTTGCTCAGGAGCCTCTGCCAAGGGTTGCTACTAGTTGGCCATCTTCCCAGCATCCCCTTTCCCTTTCTCTTTACCCATTCCTCTCTGCCCTGTGTTTTATGGTGACATTTTGTATTTCTAACTCATAGTGATATTGGGAATGTGGGACAGCAATGGATGCAGTGGGCAGCTGTTTCAGTTCTTGGCAGCTAGTATGTTTATCATTTCTCTCCCTGTCAAATATTTTTAATATATATTTTCTGTCAGCCATTGCCCCAGGTGATTGTCAGCAGAGGATTTTATTTTATTTATTTTTTTAAAATTTCTTTTAAATATAAAGAGTCCTTTCTTTATAAAAAGAGTCTTTTTTTTTTTTTTTTTTGAGACACAGCCTCACTTTGTCACTCTCTGTAGAGTGTTGTGGCATCACAGCTCATAGCAACCTCCAGCTCTTGGACTTAGGCTAGTCTTCTGCCTCAGCCTCCCGAGTAGCTGGGACTACAGGTGCCAGTCACAACACTTGGCTATTTTTTTGTTGTAGTTTGGCCATGGGTCGGTTCGAACCCACCACACTCAGTATATGGGACGGTGGCCTGCTCACTGAGCCACAGGCACTGCCCTATACAGAGTCCTTTCTTAGCATTGGCTTCAAATTATTAGGCTTAGTGCAGTTTGCTATATTATATAAAGCATTTTTAGTTTCTTTTCTGTATGATAGGAATTTGTTCCTGCTTCTTCCTGCTTCCAAACATAGAACTCAGAATGCTTATGACTTTGTCTTCCTGCTCATTTATAGAGATATTTCTCTTTTATTTCTGCATATTTATTTATATATTTTTTTCTATTTGGATTTTACTTAAATGCATATAGTGAAGAGTGGCCATTTCTTGACGAAACTGTGAGTGCATTTTTTTCTAATATATATGAGACCATATCACCTCCCGCCCCACCCCCACGCTGACAAACTTATACCACTTAAAATCTTACAATGACTTTTTATTATCTTGAAATAATTCCAGAATACTTACTTTAACTTTAAAAGATCTGTAGATGATGTGGCACCTGTCTGTTTCCCTTAATTCTTCTTTTATCATTCTTTCCTTCATTCATTATGATCCAACCTTAAGGATTGCCTTTTTGCTCTCAAGTGCCCACTCTCCTTGTGGCCTTTGCATTAACTAGCTCTTCCCTTTACCTGG
Organism: Arctocebus calabarensis; assembly: GCA_963573935.1. NCBI lineage: Eukaryota > Metazoa > Chordata > Mammalia > Primates > Lorisidae > Arctocebus > Arctocebus calabarensis. Next base: position 15,531 of record CAUYON010210672.1, on the reverse strand, counting down.
ATTGCCGCTCCCCTCTTCCCTAGATCTTCATATGTTTGGTTCCTTCCTGTCATTCAAATATTGAGTCAAATGCCACCTTCCCAAGGAAGTCCATATTCCCATCATCACTCTCTCTGGCACCACTCCCATTCAGAAATATTTTATCATTTATCCCTTTCAGTAAATTTGGCATATTTGTTTACATATTAATTTCTTCCATGTCACTGAAGAGCAGGGTGCTTTTGTTCTTGGACAGACCCTCACCTATAGTGGATTCATGCTCTTTGAATGGATGAATAAATGAAAATGAATGATTTCCACATTGTGGTGGCACCTGTGGCTGAAAGGAGTAGGGCACCGGCCCCACCTGCTGAAGGTGGCAGGTTCAAACCCAACCTTGGCCAAAAACTACAATAAAAAAACAACAACAGATTTTCACATTGCTAAACGGGTAATGTGGATAAATATGGTCAGTTAGAGTCAGGAGGGCTCAGCTGTAATGAGAGATTGAGAGGTCTTTCAGAACACACCAAACAACCTTTTTCAGCAGGCAGAGGCCAGTTCTTTTTATGTTTTACTGAAAGGCTCCTATTACTTCATTTAGGGTCACGATTCTTTTCCAGATTTTCTTTAAAATGACTTTTAATGCAGGTGCTAAATTCTCTCTTGAACTTAGATCAATTTACTTAGCTCTTGATGAGACAGATCACTCAGTTATAATAAGCTGGTTATTTAGTGGCATTCAGACTTCCTGTTAATTGTTTTACTTGAATCTTCATTTTAATATTTGCTTCTCTTTAGAGAAAGAGAGAGGTCCAAACTTCTGAAAGGTCAGAAGAGGTCATTTCTGAAATTTATTTAATTTTACCTTTCTTAATTTTTTTTTTTGTGCATTTTTTGGTCAGGGCTAGATTTGAACCTGCCACCTCTGGCATATAGGGCTGGCACCCTAATCCTTTGAACCATGGCGCCACCCTACCTTTCTTAATTTTTATTCTTCTGGAATACAGATGTAGATTGGTTTCTTGATGTGAATTTTATTTTGTTTCAATATTTTCATTTCCATTTTGATGATTTTCAATATCATAAATGTGATTTATTCTCTATAAAAAATCATTGGATGTATAAGAATTAAATTAAAACTTAAGTTGGCATTTCTGACTTTAAATTGCCACCAATTTGGCAATGTGAATTCATGAAATTATGTGATCAAGTTTAACAGCATACAAAATGACATGCCTTGGCGTGTTCTGTTTTTTTAAATTATCTTCTATTTTTATTTATAAATATTAGTTGTCTATTTTTTGAGACTTTGGGAAAAAAAAAAAAGAAGTTAACTGATGACTCCATACTGAACCAGAGTCAAAGCATTCAATGATAGACATATTTTTATCTGACAATGTGACTGTTACTTTTTTGGATTATTATTATTATTATTGCTCAATCTTTTGTTGCAGCAATCATCTGATTTCTTTTCCAAATGTATTTATCTGCATTCTTTCTTTACAAGGTTTTTGTTTCTAGTCCTTATCTTAAACATTGTTATCGTATTAAATTTTAAGCCTTTTTAATTTTGTGAAGGCAAAAAGTGGAAACCAAATAAACACATGTACATGTATAGAGAAAATAAAAAACAAACAAACAAAAACCAAAAATGACATGCCCTTGCATCATCAGAGTCAGGCTTTCCATGTGACACTTGGCATATCTACCCTGGGCTCAGGGGTGAGCTGGAAGCACCCTGATCCTGTTAGATCCCACTGTGCCTATCTTCCTAGGGCAAGCATTATGCTTCTGTTTCTACCAGATGCAGCAGGTGGCTGAAGCTGGCAGTAACCACACTCTTTGGTTCCCTAATCCTGAAAGAGATAGAGCAGATGTCCCATTTCCAAGTTTTTTAAGGCATCTTGTGTTTTTCCCCCTTTATTTAATTTTCACTTGGATCTGTCCTATTGAATGTCTCTAATGTGTTTCGATAGCTTTGTAAAATTTGATAATTTATATAACTCATTATATATGAATAAATTTAAGCCTTATTAAAACAAATCCATTGCTATCAAGTGAAGACAGAAATCACGTATCTGGAGACGTGATCAGAAGGTTCAGATATGGATTGTTAAATTCATACAAGATGACTCCAACAAAATCACACAATACCAGCTATCTGGGGGGCTGAGATGGGAGGATTGCTTGAGGCCATGGTTTGAGAACCATCTGGACAACATAGCAAGACCTCATCTCTAAAAAAATGACAAAGAAATTAGCCAAGTGGCCTGCCCATGTAGAGGCTAAGGCAGAAGGATCTCTTGAGCCCAGAAAGTTGAGGCTGCAGTAAGCTATGATTTTGTCACTGACCTTCAGCCTGGGGAGCAGAATGAAACCCAGGCTCTAAAAACCAACAAAAACCCAATAGATTTCATGTCTTTCATACGAATGATTCTCTATATTGGACATAGATAGATGATCTTCCCACTGTCTAAACCACATTTTATCTCCTGCACCTGGAGATAAACTGTAGTGAGAATAGCTGACTGCTTGCTTTGTCTGTCTTTTACCCATGGTAGTGCTAGGAGTTTTATATTTATGCAGTGGCTGCCCTTTTGTATTCTGGAATCCTTTTAGTTCCTGTAGCCTTTGTTCTTAAGTCTAGTATCTGAACTTATAATTTTGGATAGGAGTAGCATTACAAATAGATATCTTAAAAACATAATTAAGGAAAATAATTATGAGATATTTTAAAAACATAATTTGAGGAAAATAATGATGCAAGTGAACATAAATTATTTAGCTATGCTGATTAAAACAATTTAAAAGTGTTTATTATTTAATAAATAGCATTCTAGTTTTGGGCTAGAATACATTTTCACTATAATTTTACAATCTTTCCTTTTGGGTATTGAAAATGGCTAGTTTGAAAAAAATTCACAAATGAGGCCCATTTCCAAAAGGATGTACAGGTCTATCCAGTGTGGGAATTGCAGATATGCTGAAATGTGGTGGATTCCAGGTTTATCTTGAATTGTTATTGCCGTTGTCTATTCATTCCACACAAAATGAGCTAATGGTCCTTCACATTTTTGTCCATTTCCAGATCATCGTTGGGCATCCTGTGAAATGCTTAGGTAACATCAGAAATCAGAAATACGTTCTTTTACACAATACACTCCCTATTTAGATAGTGATACTTCGCTTGACAGTAACTTCTGCTAATACCATATTTTATTTATATGATCTAAAATAGTGATGCCACTGTGAACATGTAGTTTCAAAAGTCTAATACCTTTGTGTTATTATTTTTGTATTCCTTTCAAATATGTATTGGAATGCGACACTGGGAAATTGACCTGATATTTCCAGGTGATCAAGTACTCTTTTTGCTTCCATTATCTGAATTGCTCTTGTCACCCAATGTGAAAATGGAGGAAACTTAGGTTGATGTCCCATAATATCTTCCCATGGTGCACTCTAATTGAATTATTTCCAGGTGGATGGGACAGATGTTCATCAAGTTGCTCCTGGCTTCCACTGTCAATTGAACCATAATGGGAGTGACAGCAGGGAAGAACAAATTATAGGAGGAGAAATACAATTTGAACTCAGGGTTCCCATGACCTTTCTGGAAATGATATTGTGCTGACAATTCCTACTTCATTCTTATGCAATGGAATGGATGTGAGATTGTTTCTGCAATGATATATCAACCAACTAATGTCCTGAAATTAGTTGTATTTTATTGTTAACACTTGTTATCAATCAACTTGTTATTTCCTTAACTGTGAGGTGTTAACATGTTAACATGCTACTAAATCAGGAGTCCTAAGTCCTAACTATGAATTATGTCTTTAGAGAAGTCATTTTGCAGTTTTTGGCCGGGGCTGAATTTGAACCCCCCCCCCTCCAGCATATGGGGCTGGCGCCCCACTCCTTTGAGCCACAGGCGCCACCCCATTTAATCTTGATGAACCATCATTTCATTATTTTCAAAAGGAGCAAACATTACCAGTTTTAATGAAAATGACATGCCTGTGAATATTTTTTTACAAGGAGACAAGTGCTAGGGATATACCAGGCTACTAGTTAAGTGACTGCTTTAAAAGTCCCTTAACTAGAATGAAGCATTTTCAACTCAAATAATTCAATTTGATGCAGAGAAGATGAACTCAGACTCAAAGTTGGCCAAGTTTAACATGCCTTGATGTGCTAATGAAAACTATAGTAGCCAACAGTTAAAGAGGCTGCTCTAAGAATAGAAGAATTTACAGAGTTCCTAAGTTGAATTCTGAGGTGAAATGAGTGATAGCCATCAAATAGATAGGATATAAAGAGTGTGGCTGGAAAGACAGCCCCCCACTGTGTGCGGCATCTAAGAGGGAAGATTGAATGGCCAAGGATTCATGGCCAGAGGGTGTTCTATGTTCATCATAAACAACTTGCCTACAAGTTTTTTGGTATAATTTTAAGAGGAGTAGTGTGGCCTCGGAGGGAATCCCAGAACTAAAAGTGTCAGGAAAGAAGGGAAGAAAGAATTGAGTCCTATTAGCTGAACTCTAGTGGGAAGGCTGCAGGACTGAGTCCATCTCCCAGGTGTGTCAACCAGTGAAGAGAGCAGCTGAATCATTCCAGGAAGTAGTACTGAAAGAGGTAAGAATGGAGCCCAGTTTATCATTGATGTGAGTTGGAAAACACAATTTGTGCTTTATTTGAGGAGTTGAGGATGGTAGCTTGGGAGGCCAGGGAAGTGGAATGAGGAAGACCTCAGAAGAGACAGAGGTTTGGGTGGATGGCTCGTGTTTGTTGATGGTGGTTCAGTCCTTGGTCTCTTGCTCTATCCGTGCTCTTACCTCCTCAGTGTCCTCATCCTATTGGTGAACATGAGGGAAGTTAGGATTATGGAAATAGAGTTAGATTGATATAATAATGAAATGATTGTACAAAGTTTTGTAATCAGGGTCAGGTATGCAGATAATGGGTGAGGACATGCACCTCCACAGAGAAATAGATTGGTGAAAACAGAGGTACAAACATACCATTCTGGGAGCTTCATGAGACAACTTGACATGAACATTAAAAGACTTCAGGAAAAAAGGCCTGTAAGGGCCTGTCTGAAGCCAGAAAAGACCCCAGAAGAAAGGTCTATAAGGGCCAGGCTGGGGCCCAAAAGGGCTTGAGAAAAAGGCATGAAAGCACCTGGCCAAACCTGACCTATTACTTTCAAATACCCACAAAGTTACTGGGGTTGCTCCCCAACATCCTCCTCCTTCTGACTGTTTGTAGCTAATAGCTCCCAAATTTACCTCACCTACTCAGTGCTTTTCCCTGAACTACAACTTGTCTATACTGTTTCTTACCCACCATTTTGACCTGCATGTATTATTATACATTTCAATATAGTATATACATTGAACATATACATACATTGAATATATATTAAAATATGTGTATATACACATGCATATTTTAATCTTAATATCAGAAACTGAACTCCTGCCATCCTTCCTGCCTCAAATCCATTCCTCTTACTTCACAGCTTTCCCTTATCTGTTAGTAGCAATTTTAGTCTTCCAGTTGCTCGTGTTTAGAATCTCAATGTGGTTCTTGGTTCTTTTTTCTTACCTAACATCTAATCCATTTAGCAAATTTTGTCACTTCCTTCAAAATATTTCTAGAACTTGACTAATTCTTTCTACCGCCATTCGTAATTACATGATCTCTAATCTCTTGGTTTCTATTTTCTCCCTCCAAATTTACTCTTACCACAGCAGACAGGTAGATCCTGCTGAAATGTAAGTCACATGATGTCACTCTTCTGTCCAGAATGCTCCAGTGGCTCCTGTCGTAGTAGTAGTGGAAGCTGAAGTTATTATAGTGGTTTATAAGGGCCCCTTCTCTACTCTGTAGATTTTCTGAATTGATTCTGTTTCTCTTGTTCTCACTGGTTCCCTGCCTTAGGACCTGGGCACTCACTGTTACTTCTACCCAGAATGCTTTTACCCAGATAGCTGCATGGCTTATCTTTAATCTGAGTTTACTTTATTTTGTTTATTGTAGTGTTCTTAGTAACGAAAACAATAGTTGGTATATAGGAGACACTCTAGTCTAGAGGTGCATTGAGAGAATTTATTTATCTTGAATTAGGATATAGGCCAGAAGACTGGTAATTGGGGTAGCATGGTGGGGGTTTGTGGAAGAAGCAAGATAGATCTATTTTGTTATACATCTGGAGCAGGACCTCGCATAGAAATGCTTAGCATGAGGCAAAAGTCTTAGTATAAGATCCCATTGTTCTGTGATTCATCCTATATAGCGGTTTCTTCCACTTACTGCTTAGCCTTTTAATCTGATGTCTCTGAATTTTCTTAAGATTCTGACTCAATTACAGAATCTGTGTTCAGTGCTTAGGAAATTTTATCGCATTTCAGACAGCTCCACAATAAATGTTTGTATTAGGCATTGCATTCTCATTTTTGCAGGCAAAATGAAGAGGGGAAGGGCAACAAACGTTCAGAAGGATGTACACAGAGTCACAGAACAAGCCAGGGCAGTTGAGGACTTGAACTTGGTTCTCCTAGTTTTGCATCTGGTTTGCTCCATTCTGCAGTCTTTAATCCATCAGCAAGATACTCAGATTTCTCTATAAGAGTCACTATTATTGACTATCCCTTTTTATCTTCTTCTTTTTGGGGAGGCGATCTAGAGAAATTGAGAGAACCTAAGTGTCTATTAGTTATTTATTGTCATATAACAAATTACTCCAAAATTTAATAGCTTTTTAAAGTCCAACAAGTATTTATTATATATCACATAGCCTGTGTAAGTTAGGAGACTGGGACCTGCTTAGCTGCATGTTTCTGCCTCAGGGTGGCTCATGAGGTTGCCATGCAGACTCCAGCGTGGGCTGCAGTCTTTTTTTTTTTTTTTTTTTTTTTATTTAAACATAGCTGTTTACATTAGTTCAACCATGGGGTACAGTGTGGGGGATGGCTTGACCAAGGCTGGAGGGTGTGAGGCACTGAACTAGGAGCATGAGAAAATAATAAGGCAAGATGTTGATCACTGCAGCTCATAGTCCAGTAGGTGAAAGATAAATGATTATCTTGATTATGCTAACCCCACAGCATACTTTAGGATTATGAACTGGAGAATGAATAACTCTGTCCAGATGAACTAGAGGAACCTGTACAGATGAGACACTGTTTATACCGGCCCTTGAGTTTTACAGAGAAGTTCATAACACAGACAAGTAGAAAGAGCCTTTCCCTGGAAGAGACAGCATGAGCAAAATCTGCTTCTTTGTCCCAAAAGTGAGCAGACTACTTTTAGTCTTCCACTTTTTCATGTGGAGAGATTCCCCTTTTTCCTACTTTCATGGACTTAAGTGCCATCTTAATGGGCCTGATTTTCCAAATCCATTGCTTATTAGATAAAATCAGGAACTTTCACATTTCAGATCCTTTACTACATGACTTCAATCAACATTTAAAGTTTTATCTCAGATTTCAGGACTTTAATTTATGCTATTCCCTTGCTTCTATTCCATATGTCTTCCCGTGCTCCAACCTTGTCCAAAATCACTTGTTCTTTTACAGTCTTCTTCTTGAAGTCATCCTAGGAGCACCTAGGGCACCCATGCTCTGTAATGTGAAACTGGCACTTACACAGGCTACTTTGTTAATTAAATCTTTATTATTACAGGTCCCCTGAGTGGACCTTAGTTGGCAAACATTCTGAAATGAGGGACCTTGTGCAATCCTTCTTGTTTTTGCCTGAGCCTAGTACTCCAGTTTGTCTCTGAATTCCATTATCATTAACTGTATCTTGATGGCAATGTTTGATATGACATACAATGTTAGAGGAGGGGAGGCATCATGAGATTCTATTCACTGTGTTGCTGAGACTTAATATCATGCAATTAGGCATGTGGCCGATTTTAACTTCATTCAAGGGACCCTCCAGATTCTTTTGCATTGGCAATCAATTAAGTGAAATCAGCTGGCAGTTGGCTGGGGTGTGGCTGTTACTATACTAGAATTTGGCCTCAGTTCCTTAAATGGACAGCCACTTGGAGCAGAGAATATTGAGAGGAGAAGGTATTACAATCGATTTTGGTTGGTTTATGGTCTTAGGAAGGGGTTCCTTGGTTAACACAAGTATGAGGGATGGGAAAGGAATGCAGAGACATATAGTCATCTCCATCTCTGTCTGGACTTAAGCTTTCATTATTGAGCACAGGAACAGTTTCAGTGAAAATAAATCAAACTGATATTAACTTCTTGAAAGGGACAAATCGCTTAAACTTATTTTAATTTTCATGATAAAAGCTGTAAAAGTTAAAAATCAAACTGATATTAACTTCTTGAAAGGGACAAATCACTTAAACTTATTTTAATTTTCATGATAAAAGCTGTAAAAGTTATCTGGCTACATGCCTCAATTATTTACAAGAGGCCCTGAAACCTGAGGGTCCGCTATGTGGCTGGTTGCAGACATTTTCATTACAAGCTGATGTTGACTTCATGTTTCGACAGCTTTTAGGAGCACAAAGGAGGGGAGAGCATGTCCCCTCTTCACTACTTGGAAAGGAATGGCTACATGGGGAAACAATAGTATTTTTAAAGTAGTCATTCAAATTTCTTTTGTAGCAGATTATTTTCCTTCCTGGGAAAAACATCATTTTGCTGACAAATTGCCAAAATCCACACAGTGCAGTGAAATGGCCTTGCTGAGTTGGCATCTTCAAGCAGGCGGCTGATGTTTATTAAGCACTCGATGTGCACTCAAAATAGTGCCACATTTGGTGTTGGGACACACAGTGTGTTCCCTGGATTTTCATTTTAAAAAATCAGTAAAATAAAGGTAGTCTGAATTACACATCCTAATTAAAAACTTTTTTTGAAGCTTGAAAAAATAAGAAGATAAAGAGCAAAATCTCATATATTTCAATCCTGCAAATTCGTACATTTTCCAAAAATTTTAATATATAGATTTTTGCTCATAATTTAAGTCAAATATAATATTGAGGTTTTCATTCTGCTTGTCATAATCCATTAAAAAAATCCTGTTCTGGGTGGTGCCTGTAGCTCAAAGGAGTAGGGTGCCGGGCCCATATACCAGAGGTGGTGGGTTCAAACCTAGCCTTGGCCAAAAACTGGAAAAAAAATTCCTGTTCTGTGTTTTTGTACTCTCTGTAAGTGCATAATATAGCTACATAATATTCTATTGAGATGGTATAACAAAATTATTTTCCTATAATAGACATTTAGGTTACTGCCTTTCTAATTAATATTATAATGTGTTTAATTAAAATTAATAATAAGCCCTGACATGAACACTTCTGTGCATAGGCTTTTTTTTCTTTTCCCATATTTAGGATTATTTCTGGGGCAGACATTGCTCCATGCAAATCCCTTTGCCTGGCCAGGTACTGAAGACTGATTGCTGATGACTCACAGCCTCACCCTTCTCAGAGAATGGCCCTTTGCCTCCTGAGGAATGACTAGAAAAGGAATCATTTTGGTGAAGAGTAAGGGAAATCATGGTTTGAGGATAATGGCTGAGATAGTGGATATATTTAGTCATAAAAAGGAGACTTAGAGTTCTAGTTTATGGCAGAAAGATGAGACATGCCTTAACTGTAATTATAAAGAGAAGACTTAAGATCAAATGATTTGTATTAAGGAAGGAAAACAGCTATTCACCATGAGATGTGCATCCTAATATTTGTAGCTATCCAAAAGTGGAATGGGCTGCTTTGTGGGGAATTGAACTAATTCTCTGTCACTGGAAATATTCAATTACTGTGGAGAGTATTAGAGAAACTTTGAGTTGTAGAATCTCTTCCAGTGGTCTTTTAATTCCTTGATGCTTCAAATGCTGGTGCCAATGCTATCAATGTTCTCTTTTATGTGTCAGCACTGACTTCAACATTCATTTTTTCTTTTGCTTGTGACTTAGAAGATACAAGAAGAGTTTTTCTAGAGGAAGAGTGGAAGGCTTAGAGAAACAATGGCATGGACTGGAAATGGGTGAGGGGAAGTCAACATCATCAGTTAGGAAGCTGACATCACTAGTCAAAAATGTTGTTTCTTCTTATGAGAATCACTGTACTATATATTTTGTAAAGTAGTGGCAAAGATGTATTTAGTGAATCACCCCTTCTTGTCTAAGCTTCTTCAGAATTCCCACTCCATGGCCCATGAGAAGCATTTGTAAAGCAAATGGAGGATTAAGATACAGCTGGAGCCACAGAACAAAGTGAGACATGACCCACAAAGTGTCATATTGTGTTACTTTTTATCCTGTAAATAAACAATTCCGTGAAAGTATGATTTAATCAGCTTACTTGAGGTACTTTACTTCTGGATCCCCAAAATTATTATCAACACCTATGAAGTGGGTGTGATTATCAAATTTCCAGAGATATTCCCAGCATGAGAAAAAGTGAGATTTCTTTTTTATTCACTTCCCACCTCTGTCAAGCAACAGAGAAATAATACAGTTGGGCAGAGATAGAGATTTCTTTTTTAAACATTAGTGAGAGTGTCTATTTCATTCTTGTTATTTACCTGCTTTTTCATAAGCTAACTGTGTTTGTGCTAATGTGCATAGAATATGTGCTTTTCATTTTAGTGCTTTTAAAGAAGTTTCTGGTATTTTCTTTCTTTTCTCTGAAACTCTCCTCCTGACCTTCAAACCTCTTAGCATTATTTTTCTTCCCCTACCTGACAGAGGTCATGTCAGTATTGCTAGTAATAAAATATCAGTTAAGGAGGATGTTCTATTTTGAACTTTAATAGAAAATGACTATATTAAAGCATGTTGTTTTTAATGGTCCATGTCCTTTGAAAGCTTCATGAAATTCACTGTCAACTCTGGATTAAAAAAAAAGAGTGATTATTTGAAGAAATTATAAGGCATCTGACATTCCAAGATTATTAGTCCAGGGAATGTGACTCATTTATTTTGTTTAAGAACTTTGCCTAAGAAGTAATTAAGGCTTACTTACTAACACATCTGTTTGGCATTTCATTTTTCGTTGACTGTCACATTCAGAAAATTTTTCCTCCTTGAAGCCTTAGAGATCTTCCAATACTGTACCTGTTGGTGTTCATTTCAGTGTTGGAATTGGCAACAGCCTTGAAAGTGTTTGCTACAAAATGTGTAATGTTGACAGAATCAAAGGAGAAAAGTTAGGTATCTAAGAAAATCTGCGGGAATTGGAATTTAGCAATGTTTTAGGAGGAGTATAACTGGTTATCAATTTTCCTCCATGTTTGAGGTCTCTGGATTTCCTAGGCCACTTCTCTTTTATTCACTCTAATTTTATTATATCCTCATCTATTATTGGAATAGAATGTGTCTGCTTTACCTATTCACTTCATCTTGTCCTTTACTTATTCAACATCTACTGTGCACCCACTGGGTTTTAGCCCTGCGCCATCTTTGGAGTCCAAAGATGAGGAAAATAAAGCCCCTGTCTTCTGGGAACAAATTCTTGTCTGGACTCTGTAGAGCCCACAGAAATATTATTGAGGCTTTGAAAATGTATGTTTTTGACATACCATATCCCAAATATGTTCATAAAAAGAATAAAGTTGCAAACAAGCTACCCTCTTGGCTGTCTCTACTGGATGTCTGCTGATTCAGTGGATGCTCTGGTGGTTACTATTGGCTCCTTCACCTTCTTCTTCTGAAGCCACTAGGTCTCCACTCAGAGCTACCTCCTTCCAGTGTGGCTCGCCAAGAACAGCGTACAAACAAATAAATGCTTTTCAATTCCCCACATATCTTGAGGGGATCTTTCTCCTCCCCTGTACCCAATTTTCTGCCTTCATGTCCAAGAGTGAAAGGTTTAAATGTACTTTTCAGAGTGGAATAGTTTCAAAGAATATATTATATAGTAAATAGATTTAATGAACTGAGGATAACAGTAATATCATTTCACAGAAGAGATCCATCCTACTGCTGTTTAATTAAAATCTTTCTGCTGATGGAAAGTTCTCTCTCTGGTGTTTTCCCTTAATGTATTCATGATGCATCTGTCTGGGCTCCCTTGCTAGAAATATCTTTCATTATAATCCACTTATCTAAGTTTGTAATTAAAGTTCTAAATGTTAAATTTCCAGTGTTAAATTGCTAGGATACTAGTGAACTTTTTTTTCTTTGAGAGAAATCACACTTTGAAAATTTTTATTTTTGTCTTTTGGCCAGTGTATCATTTAAAAAGGTCATTAAATATGAAATGTCTGATTTAGAATCAAAAGTTTACTTTATTCTATCTCAAACAGGAAACAGTACAATTAATCTAAGTTTGCGCCTAAACTGTTAGCATAGCTCTGTGCATACATACACACTTCAAAAGTGTGATATATTAATGAAGATGAAGAGTTTTTTTTTTTGGAAATTCAGTATCATTAATTGTGCCTTTTACTGTAAAACTGAAGGTAGGTAGTATTGATTGAATGAATATATTGACTTTTGTAAACATAGGAAAATGATAAATCCAATATAATTTAAGACAATTGCCATCAGGCTTCATTATTTATTTAAAATATCTTGACACACACACATTACATGCACAAAACCTCGAAGAAGCTAGTAGAAGGAATAATATTATGTTTTCCATTAATCAGTCAAACATGTTTTTACAACTTGGAATTTATACAATAAAAAAGGAATCTAAAAATATCTTTTACATTTCAACTTAATTTGGGATGTTCTCTTTCAGACATTCAATTCTTTTGGGAAGAGATGACACAGGATGAAAGTAAATTTCTATTAAATCTCCTGATTCTAACAAGCAGCTTATTAATGGTCAATGTCTAGCTATCATAAGTAAAACTTGGATAACAGAAGAAACTTCTAAAAGAGTGTATAGATTATAAACATTTTATTATTTTCATATAAACTGTGGATGTATTTTTAATCATTTCTTTGCAAGAATAGGCACATAATTAATCAAGAGAAGGCAGAGCTATATTTGTAGTTTAACTAAATAATTCTCCTGACATTAAATATTTAGAATCCTACACTGGAGAAAATATTAATGAGTAATTAAGTATTTTTTTTTAATTTCAAAGGTTAACAGCATATGAGAAAAGGAGGTTTTCTTGTTCATGCGTTCTGAATTCTTATAAATCTCTTTAGATAACTGTTAAATATAAACCCACAGGAAATCACTCTCCCTCTCTGCATCATTTATGTGTGTGTGTGTGTGTGTGTGTGTGTATGTGGATGTAAATTTGGCAAAAGGAGGTTATCAGATTCTTTCCTGCACCTTGAAACAGAAGGGACTACAGACTAAGATCTTTAAGTATCTTTTTTTTTTTTCTTAAACCAATTTATTACTTTTTCTAGAAGGTAAGGTTTTCAAATGGAATGCATTTTCTTTTTATTATTAACCTAAGCTCCTCAAAATAGGAGATCATATAGGTTTCATTTTTCTCCTTTAGTGATTGTTTTTTTTTCTTTTGTTTCTTCTTCCTTTAGAGAGGGGAGTATTACTATGTTGCTCATGTTAGTCACGAACTCCTGGGCTTAAATAATCCTTTTGCCTCAGCCTCCCCAGAAGCTGGGATTACAGGTGTGTGCCACCATGCTTGGTTTTACGTTGTGATTTTTCATATTATTTCTACTAAACTTTTTAACTTTCATGTTTTACCACTTTGTAAAAAGAGAGCCTCTCTCTTGAGGATTGTTATAGACAGTATGGAATTCTATTTCTCTGACCTTTTGGTGTTGGTAGGATGTTCATAACTTATTTTTAAGTAGGAGATTTTTTTTTAATTATTGTTTGGGAATCATTGAGGGTACAAAGAACCGGGTTACACTGCTTGCATTTGTTAGGTAAATTTCCTCTTATACTTTTGTCCCACCCCCAAGAGGTGTGTTACACATCTTGACCCCCCCTTCCCCTCTCCATTTCCTCCTTCCCACCATGTACTAGCATCAATTATCCTTATATTAGAATTGAGTACATTGGATTCTTGCTTCTCCATTCTTGCGATGCTTTACTAAGAAGAATGTGTTTCAATTCCATCCAGGTCAATACAAAATATATAAAGTGGCTCGGCGCCTGTGGCTCAAGCTGCTAAGGTGCCAGCCATGTACACCTGAGCTGGCGGGTTCGAATCCAACAACCCAGGCCCACCAAACAAAAGTTAGTGGGGTTTGTCCCACCAACTCAAAAGTTGGTACTGCTTTGCCAGACCCACCAAACAATAATGATGGCTGCAACCAAAAAACAAAAATGGCCGGGCGTTGTGGCGGGCCCCTGCAGTCCCAGCTACTTGGGAGGCAGAGACAGGAGACTCGTTTGAGCCCAGGAATTTGAGGTTGCTGCGAGCTGTGATAGTACAGCACTCTATCCAGTGTGACAACTTGAGGCTCTGTCTCAAAAAAAAAAAAGATGTAAAGTCACCATCTTTCTTAGTGGCTGACTAGTATATTTACACTAGGATAGTAAAACTAAATTAACGTTTCCAAGTGCAAAGCAGAGAATTCAGGGACTCAAATCAAGAGACATTTCTATAATTATAAAGTTTACTGTGAGTCTGGGCAAAACTTAATTTAAATGCTGTTTAAGAGATAACCTACTGCTGTTCTCAATTTAAATACTTTCTGTTTTTCTGCAAACTAAATAATTTACAGTGACAATTAAAATTAAAATGCCAAAAATACATTTTAATCATTTTTTTCCACCTTAAATGCAAAGATTAGGAACCTGCCAACAGCTTTTATTGAAGCAGAACAGCATTCAGTAGCGCCAGTAGCTGTCCTTGAATAGTAGCACAGAGACGCCCCTGAGATGAGAAGTAGGGAGTTACACATTTTATAAATCATTCTTTTTGAGTGAATTTTGTTTTTCTTGATTTTGTAATTTTATTTATTTCCCATAAGCCACATATCACTATGTATTTGGGAGTCATTTTGTGCTTTAAAGAACAATAATTTTTTCCTCAGAACACTCTTTATTATTTATAAAATGGGCATTTTACCATCAGCTGTATCGTACATGGTAGCAGATAGTTCTGTGTATTGAGTAAGACCCCATCAAATGTATGATTTTTTAGTGGAGCCCTTCACCCAGGCTGGATACCTTTACTCTGTACATGATAGGTGAGAGCTTATCAATTCCCCATCCTCCTCCCCTTCCCTCCCACTTGAATGTAATTGTGTTTTTCTCTCATGTGGGTGTGTAGTTGTGTATCTGTTGGTTTCATATTGATATTGAGTACATTGGATACTTTTTTCCATTCTTGTGATTCTTTACTAGGAAGAGTGTACTTCATCTCCATTCAGGTAAATAAAAAAGATGCATTTACCTCCATCCTTTTTATGGCTGAATAATATTCCATGGTATACATATATCATAGTTTATTAATCCATTCATGGTTTGATGGGTACTTGGGACAATTCTTTTTTTTTTTTTTTTTTATTGTTGAGGATTCATTGAGGGTACAAGAAACCATGTTACACTGGTTGCATTTGTTAGGAAAAGACCCTCTTACAATCGTGTTTTGCCCCGAAAAGGTGTGGCACACACCAAGACCCCAA
>CAUYON010210671.1:0-13503 GCA_963573935.1 Arctocebus calabarensis | reverse complement strand
TTTTTGCAGCCCAGGTGTTTTTTTGCTTTGTCCCACGCCTTACGCCAAAAGGTTGACCGGTTGGGGCCCTTTGGGGGGGTAAGGCCCCCTCCCCCCCCCCCCCCCCCCCCCGACTCCATACCTGCACGGCTCTGTGTCAGTTACTGATGATGTCAAATGTGGGGAATTTGCCAAGTTTATCCCTAACTGGGCTGCTTGGAACTTCTCAGATTTGGGAGGCTTACAACTGCTTGGGGTGGTCAGACCCTCTGGCAAGGATTTTTTTCTAATAGGTGCTCAAGCAGGCTTCTGTCCTCAGCGTCTTTAAGGCAGGATTTTAAGGAATGTTCTGTTTGTCTTGTCCCAGATCCCTGCTCGGTCAGGCCCTTGGCTGAAGACCTTGACCTTGGTATGGAACCAGGGGCCCTGGGATCCCTTATCTGGCTTCTGAGCTGGTGCATTTAGAGAACACGTAATATCTGGTTTCTTGCCCGGCTTCTCTGATGTCTGTCCTGAGCCCGTGTTATCTCAGAAGTAGTGGGCCTCTCCTTGCACCCCTTCCCTTGGCGGCCAGTTTTCCGTCTTTTGCCTCTGACGGAATTTAAGTGCCTGTCTGTTGTGGAGCTTCTTCCTCCTAGTTTTTCGGGCAATTTTCTGGCTCAGCTCTCCTTCCTATCAAGTTATTACTGTTTCTCAAGTTCCCCTTTAGCAGGCCCTCAGTCTGTCCTTGCTACACTGAGGCCTTGAGTGGGCACCCAGCATCTGAGAGGCTGGTTGTCCATTTGCTTTGGTGTCTGTGAGGACCCTGCAGAGAGCTGCGCTGCCAGCTAGGGTGTGGGGAGAGGTGACCTGGACTCTTAGCTAGAATGGTCACCTCCTGACCATGAGCTGTCCTGGGCAGTACAAGTCCTTGGAACCTGCATCAACACCTTGAGGCTGGCACTGCTCTGTGCCCCTTGCAGTGGAGACAGGCCCAGAATTACGCTGGCTCACATAGCTTGTCCTGAGCACTGGCTGGGCAGAGGCCTGGGCCCCGTGGCTGTAGCAGAATGAACACAGTGTTTAGCTCTCTGCCGTTCCTCTCTAGGGAAGTTACTGGGACCTGATGAGGACCTTGGACCCCAGAGAGGAAACCCACGCCTGGGGAAACTATGGCTGCCCATTGGAGCAGCCAGCTGTTGACCTCCAGGGCTGCAGGGACGTGCCTCCCTGGCATACTATCCCTGGTGAGCCTCTATCATCACCGTCGGGTCTCCCAGGCACCCATAAGACCAGTGGTGGCAAGTCCCAGACCCGCCCTGGGAGAGCCCTTTCTTGCCTCCCTTCCAACTTCGTATTCCCTCATGTCCTTTGCTCCCAGGAAAGGACAGGACCAGCCAGGACCCCCATAAAACTCCTTCCCCGTCCCGTGGAAACTGTTCCCCCAGCCTTTCCTTCAGTGCACAACACAGCCACCATGCCAAATACCAGACCCACCAGCCCCAGCCTCTAACCACTGGGCTCTGTGTGCCCTCTGCAAGCTTCCACTGCTCACCCACTTGGCCGCAGTGACCACCATTTTGCTAAGCCCAGTGGTCACATTTCAGCCCTTAGTCTTGGCAGACCCCAGCCCATTCCCTTCCTTGGGCCCCCACTGTTCGGATACTTTTTGTCTATGTGGAATGCTCCTCCCCCACACCACGTCCAGGTCCAGAGGCCCCATCCAGCTCTGGCCACAGCCAAGGGCTCTATCCCATGTCCCTCGGTGGACTCTGTGGTGGGGGCTCAGAATGTTCAGTGAGGGCTTCTCCCCCGACTTCTCAGGTGAGGAGCTGACTGCTATCTTGGGTGACTACACCTTAGCCCCAGCCTCATACTTGCTTACTCTCTGTTCCCAGCTGCGTCTGCCTGCTTCAAGCCCCCCCGCCAAGTCAGTTTTATCCAGTTTTGCAACCCTATAGTGACCACTAAATAGATGGAGGTTTTTAAACAAACAGGGGTCTTCCCCACTTCCAAGCCCTGGGGTGATGTTTATATCCTCTGAGGGGTCTGAGCCCTCACATCCCCCTGTGGTCCCACAATAGTCTCCAGGTGGCCCCTGTTTGGGCCTCGGCCTCACCATGGGTTCCCCAGAGTGCTTGCCCCAGTCCCCTATCAGGGACAGCTCCCATCACCTACACCCTCGTGCTGCTTTTGTGGGGTGGGCGGCCCCCCCTTGGTGAGGCCCTGTTTGTCCCTGGAGGGTGGCTCCCTAGGGCAGGCCTCTGTTCCAGCATTGGGTGTGTAGTGGGTGGTACATAAGTACTGTGGGTGAGCCAATCCCACTTCTCATGGCCACATTCTGAGGTTTGAGAGGCGTTGGCAATGGGTTCTCCACTGGGGGGCTTTGTCCCCCAGGGACATGTGGCTGAGATAGCTGTCAATGGGAGTGGTATGGCATCTAGGGGCTGAGGCCAGAGGTGCTATGTGACACCCTGTGTGCACAGGACGGCTACTGCAGGGTCACCCAGGCATAGT
Organism: Arctocebus calabarensis; assembly: GCA_963573935.1. Classification (NCBI taxonomy): domain Eukaryota; kingdom Metazoa; phylum Chordata; class Mammalia; order Primates; family Lorisidae; genus Arctocebus; species Arctocebus calabarensis. The sequence continues at coordinate 11,028 of CAUYON010210671.1, read as the reverse complement.
GGACTGGGGCCTGCTCTGCTCCAAGCCCACAACGTCCACTTCCCCTCCTCTAGTGGAAGATCAGGTCTTCTGGTTGGGCATGATGGTTGGACAGAGTCAGATCTGTGTCTCAAGCCCACCAGCCTGCCTGGGCCTTTCCCCATGGTGTGACTAGGCTCCCTCTGGTCTCTGCGGAGCTAACTCCTTGCAGCCTGGCCGTCTGCCCCTGTAGTCACTCAGAGTGACCACATGACCGTCCCAGTGCTTTCCTCTCAGTGTTAGCAGCCTGAAGCCCCCTTGGGGGATACTCTCAGCCCCCTACAGTGCACCTCCAGCCCAGCAGCCCCTCTTTGGTTTAGCAGCCCAGAGCCTGGCAGTGACAGGGCTTTGTGGGTCTTCAGCCTCTGGATGTGGATGGCACTGCAGCCCTGTGGCTGGGGCGGGGCCATCAGGGACAGGGAGGTGCACTCACTGTTGATGATGGCCGTGGCAAGGATGGACGCCATCCCAGCCTGCTGGGGCAGGAGCTGGATGTCACTGTGCATGGGGGCCGGGCATGTAGGCTCTGCTGGCTCCTCCTTCACGGGGTGGTTGGGGGTGCTGCAGGGCTCAGCTGTGAGGAGCACACTCAGGAGTCCACCCGTGGGTACCGGCTTGGTGACCCTGCACCAGAGGGTGTCATCTGGGAGGGGATACAGGCATCCTTGACTCTAGGACCAGCACTGCTGGGCTTGGCACTGCCAGCTCCCCCCATCTTAACGATGCGCCATATCTTTAGATGTGACTGGTTGTCATATGGTCTTGGTAGGATCCCCAAGAGCATTTTCCAGGAAGGGTGACAAGGAGACATGTCCCAGGGAGAGGCTGGGCTGGCCAGGGATCCAGAGTTGGTCAAGCATGGCTGCTCCTGTGGTGGCCTGCAGGGGGCAGTCTTGGCCAGCAAAACCCAGGCCACAAGGGTGGCTGGTCCACCTCTTGGCCGTGCTTGGGGGCTGTGCTACCCTGGGAGTGGTGGGTAGGCTGGGGCAGCAGGCCTCAAGCCAGAGATGGCTACTGCCCTGAGGGCAGTCTCCACTGGCAGGTGGACCCTGTCTACATGAGGGCCTTGTAGGTCACCCAGGAACAGCACCAGGAGTAGTGTCACCTCACTAGCATTGCAATCTAAGACTCCTGTCCTTTCTGGATGGGGACACTTAGCTGGAGCTCTGCTGATCAGGCCAGCAGGAAGGGCAGTGCTAACTGGCCCACATCCTGGCTGGACATGCAAACCAATGCTGGCCGCATGCAGCCCGTGCCTGGCCCTCAAGTGCGCGTCTCCCAGCCTCCTCTGGGTCAGTAGGGTGGGGGATCCAAGATGCTCTCTGCCTTGGGGTGGGAATCTGACCTAGGTCCCATGGAGCTCCACTCTGCACACTTGTCCCTGCCCTCCACTCCCAGTGGCCTTTGGCTCTGACAGAGCTTTGCCTGTACTGGCAAAAACGGGCCCTGTGGTGGGTGTGGGCACACATGTATGGCCCTCCCAGTGACTCCCTTGCATGGGTGGCCCCTTTGTGGCTGCAGGAGTCTGATGCTGTCTATGTTCTCCCCTCTGGCTTATGCCACCTCATTTGTAAGGAGAGGTCCCCCAGTCCTGACCCCAAGAGTCCCAGGTGCTAGGAAGGCTGTACCTCAGTCTCCTCAGGGATAGGGCTTCCAGGGCGCAACTAGGGTGTCCATGTAGCTGAGGAGTGCAGGCTGCCTCTGAGGGGGATGCCCCTCCAGCAGGTGGGGGAGGCAAGAGGGAGGCAGAGAGCATTGGGCCCATTTTCCAGATATAGAAATAGACCCTATAAGATGAAGGACTTGCTGGTAAGGGGCACAGCTGGGCTCAAACATCATCCTGCGAATGGTTTCTGGGCCCAGCTGGACCATGGGGCCCTGGTCCACCTGGACTTCAGGTCCCTGCCACTGGCCCTGTGGTCTCCTAGAGGCCCAAGACACTCATAGGCTGGCTGGGAGGAGGTGTGGGGGCGACAGTGTTCCCAGCAGGGCAAATGTCTGGTCTGACCCAGCCTGCTGAGTGTGTGTGGAGGGTGCCTCTGTAAGTGGGTTTGTGGCCTTGGTTTGTCTGTTTGGGGAGAGGGCCTGCCTTGGGTCCTTTGCCAGCCCCAGATGGGTGTTTACCAGCCACTAGGGATGGTGGCTATGATGGCCAGGCTATGCTGCCCCCTGCCCTCAGCACATGCAGGCTGGTTTCCTTTAAGGGAAAAGAAGCTGCCGCCCCCACCTTCCGGAAGGCTGCGGGACGGGCAGTGCCAAGTGATACCGACCTTTCCTGTAGATCTCCAAGTTGGCTTCAGCCTGGGTCAGGGCCTGCGGCAGTGTCTGCAGCCAGCAGGCCTCATCCACCAGCAGCTGGGTCAGGGATGGGCTCTGGAGGCAGTAATGTGGGGATGTCAGTCACACAGGAGGGCATGACATCCAGGGCTTCTGCAGCATGTGGGGCACAGGCCCAGCAGGGCATGTACCTTTCATGGCTGGGTGGTGGGTTCCTTTGGAAACAGGCCCAGAGAGGTCAACAGTGTCCCCATGGTCATATAGCCAGTGTGTGGCAGAGTTTGACTCACACCCAGATCTGTGTTCTCTCCCTTCCTGGGTGCCCACCCAGCCCAGGGGGCTATAGACCTCATGTGCAGGCTGGACTGTGCATAGCCCCTCTAGATAGCCCTGATAGCTCCTCTGTAAATGGACTTTGTGTTCCCCCGGCCAGGTATCCGCCCCTTCCTGGTGCCAGGCAATGCAGGGTTGCCTGTGTCCCTGTCCATTCCCAGGGCCAGCACATGGCACACCCTGAACACCAGCTCAAGCTTAGCACGCTGTCCCCACCCTGAGACCGGCTTGGCATCGCCCCCTCCCCAAGGGCCTCGAGGACCAGCCCCCTGACCTCATAGTCATCCTGGAGAGCAGGCAGTGTCCACTGCTCCACCTCACAGGCAAGGAAATCGAGGCACAGTAGGAGAGAGAGGGTGCTGGCACTGCCTCAGGCCCGGCTGTGCTGTCCCTCTGAGAACCCGGAAGGGAAGAGCCCCCGGGCTGGGCCCTTGCAGATGGCCTCACTTCCTGCTGCCCCTCAAGCCCTGGTCCCCAGCATGGCAGCAGGCAGCAGAGGAAATGTATGTGGCTCCTGTCCCGATGCAACCTGGTACCAGGAGGGTTGGGAAGGGGCGGGGTGGTCTGCCTGAATTAGAGGTGGAGGGAACAAGGCACAGACCTAGGGCAGGGGGAGAAAGGCAGCTGGGGCAGAAGCCTGGCCTTGCCTTGCCCCTGCAGGTGGGGCTAACTGTGATGTGAGCCTCAGTCACCTCCTAAGCCCCAGCACCTGACCTGGGTTCTGTGCCTGCTCCCTCCATGGTGGTCACCCACCTGAGCCACCTAGGTGCCATATCCAGAGGTATGCATGTGTCCATGCTCAAATATTTTTCTGTAAACCCACTTTTTGTTCTATACAAATAAATGCTTCTTAATCAGAAACTTTGTGCATCATAATTTTTCAATGAAAAACAGCACCACCTGCTCTCACCTGGAAATAACACCTGCCCGGGACAATTTTGTGTACCCCTATGGTGAATAGAACAGTTGGTGGCTGCTGCCATGCTAGGAAGGAGAAGCCGGGCTGGCAATAGAGTGCAGGTAGTGTGCCTGACAGGGTTCAAGACATCTCCTCTAGGCCCAAGCCCATGAGCTCTCCTGGGCTTTGCCTGTACATGTGAGGACCTCATGGGCTGCAAGGCCAGGCAGCTGGGTCCAGTCAAGGCGTGGCCTTCCCACTGTGGCTCTGCCCAGACCCCCAGTGGCCACTCTGGACCACCTCTGCTTTTGGACCCTTGCACACAGCACACAGCAGACCCAGGGGTCCCACAAGATAAGGCCTGTGGGCTGGGGACTCCTGGCAAGGTCAGGGCTTCTGTGTCACCTGCCTGTAGCCATGTGGCTCAGTCACAGAAGAGACAGCAAAGATGAGCCAGTTAGTGCTGAGGGAGAGCTCTGGTCACAGCCCTGCGGTCCCAGCATGAAGCCACTCACTCATCAGCTGGGCTTTCTCATCTGGGAGTGGGTAAAGTCGTTTCCCCACTTGGCACTATTTTGAAGATGGAGATGAGGCCTAAACCCCACATGCCCTAGGCCTATCCCCGTCTTGCCAGCTCCCATCTCTATGACTTGGTTTCCTCTCAAGATGCTATAAGTAGTGACCAGTGTGAAGCCCATCTGTGTCATAGCACATGGTAAACACTTGTTCCACTGCCCTGGCTCTCACTGTCCCTTTTGGCCTGGCAGGATGGGAGACAGGGTGATGGCTTTGGGCCCAGGAGGGACATATGGGGGCTCTGTTGGGCTGGGCCTGGCCCAGAACAGCAAGTGCCAGTGTCAGTTTTGGGTGGGCATCTCCACCAAAGGACCTGCTTTGGGAAGGCTGGGGTCAGGCAGGCATTCCTCTTTTCGTAGACACCCTGGTGATTTTCAGTGTGGCAGTGGATGGGCTCCCTGCTGGCTCAGACGGGGGTGTCTGGTGTAGTCAGAGGGGTGGGCAGGGGCCTGACACAAAGACTGGTGACCAGCGGCTCTTGCATCCCTGCCACACCCAAGCTGGGCAGGCAGCTCTCCACAGGCGGCTGGGGCCTGCCCTCCCTCCCAGGCCTTCCCGAGTCTCTAATGAATATTAATGAGTGGAGGAGGGTGAGAAAAATTAATCTGCCTGATCCTCCGATGGGTGCTGCGGTAACGATATGAAATCTAATTATTCGTCCCAATATTTCTAAACCCTCAAACTGAGACTGACAGCCTCCCGGTTGGTTTCATGCTTATCACCCTCGGAAGCAGCATGTTCCCAGCATGATAAAAACACACGCGCACAACTTTGCTGACGCTGCATAAGCCCTGGCTTTCCTGGGGAGGTTCCTGGCGCAGGGAGGGCGCCATGTTCCCGGCTAGTCCGGGCGACTCACCAATTGCATCCCAACACTTTGGGAGCACCTATGTGGTACCCGTGCCAGCTGAAGGGGGGGTGCCTAGCTGGCTGTGTCCCATGGAGGTGGGGGCCCTCATCCCACATTACGATGCAGGTCAGGGATGTGGGGACAATGGCTCCTGGGGAGAGTCCTGAGCAGCCACCCAACCCACAGGTGGCCAATGACCAGCCAACCCTGAGCCAGCTTCTCGCCTGTGCCAGCTAGCTGGACCCCTGTAGTCAGCCCATGGCCACCTGTCTGCCTGTCCCGGAAGCCACTATTGGTGCTTAGGTCTGAGGACGCTGGGGGCCCAAGGACAATGCCGGGTCAGGAAGCAGATGTCACTGTTTCTCCTGCAGGGCTGACGCAGCAGGGGCTACCCGCTTACTTGATTTTCTTTCTTTGTCTCATAGTCACCTTTTCCCTTTTCCTGACAGCTGGGCACAGCCTTCTCCTGGGGGTTGCAGGCACCAGCCCAGGGCTCCCTGACCCTTCTCATGGACTGCAGGGTGCCAGGAGGGCACCTCTTCTTCCCTTCCCACTAGGCTGTCCTGCCGACTCCCATGGATGTCCCTGCCTGTGCTCTGTGCCAGGCCAGTTAGGTGTGTCCTGGGTCTGCAAGGGGCCCTGAGCCTGCCCTGCCACTGCCCCTCAGGTCGCCTAGTCCCCCTCCTGGGTCCCTAGCCAGCCCTACTCAGCCCCAGGATAACAGGCAGCCACTTAAAACTCTCTAGGTGGATCTGAGAATGCTCCTTGTTCCCCCCAACAAAGGGGTCAGTGTCTCGATTCTGCGCGCACATGATAACCATCGGCCGCACTTGCACCGTGTCCACTGTGGCAGCTTATTGGAGGCTGCTCCCAAAGCCACTGTGCATCTCACGAAGGGGCTAGAGGGGGACCTACCCCATCACTGCAGGGCAGAGAAGCCAGGGACAGGTTTGTGGGGTTGGGGCTGAGGCTATTGCAGCCAGGGTGGCTCTGATGGGGGTCCCTGCCTTCAGCAGAGGAGATGGCTGGGCCTTGGCACCTCTACTGCCCCAGACCCTGTGAGGAGCCACTTCTCAGGTCTGTGGGACCTCCCTTGGCCCTGCACCCCTGTCATCCACTCCCTCACTGTGTGCCCCTTCATTCATTCTGCATGCAGCTCCTGAGGGCCACCCACGCGCCAGGTGCCGGGGATGTCTGGGCAGGACCAAGTCTCCCAGGGTGGACACCAGAGTAGGGAGGCCAGTGAGAGATAGCTGGTGGACATGGAGAGGGAGAAGTGACAAACAGGGATGGGTGAAGATAGGCATGAGGCTGAGGGGGATGGGGACAGTGAGGGACATGAACAGTGAGTGGTGGGGACACTGAGAGATGGGGACAGTCAGAGATAAGGGACATGGGCAGGGACAGGAATAGGGAGGGACAGGGGATGGTAAAGGATGGTGAAGGCCATGGAATGGTGAGACAGAGACAGTGTGGGATGGGGACAGTGAGGGATGGAATAGTGAGACAGGGGACAGGGAGGGCGGGGTCCGACGGTGTGACTGAGCTCTCTCTGCCCCTTGGGAGACAACCTGCTGCTCTCCTGCCTCCCCACAGGCAGTGAGATACAGGGACCCTGGAAGGTGGCCAGTCCTACTCTGGCTTATGGGGAAGTTTCTCTTAGCTCTGAGCTGGGGCCTTCTGGGGTGTTGAGAGGGGTTCCAGAGTCCACCAAGCCATCAGTGCCTCCTAGACCCTGGGACACTTTCCCAGCTCCTACTGCAGGCAGGGACCCTGAGGCATGGAGAGGAAGGGTGCCCAGAGGCTCAGAAAAGCCAGCAGCAGGCCTCCTGAGTACCCACCAGCCTCAGGGCACCTCAGGATGCCCTCCTCCCCTGCCTGCTCCAACTGAGGCCAAACCTGGCCATCTGCTCAGGGCCACTCTGTGGAGGGCCAGGGGTCCCACCCATGGAGCTCCAGCTGTGCTGGTCCTGTGGAGTGAGCTGAATAGTGGCCCCCAAGAGGCCCACTTAAGGGCCTCTTAAGGTTCATAAGCCTGTGAACGTGACCTTATTTGCACATAGGGTCTTTGCAGACATGCAAAGTTATAGTTTTTGAGATGAGCTCCTCCAGGATTAGGGTAAGCCCTAAACCAAAAGACTCTTGTCCTTAGAAAGATGGGATAGAGAGAAGGCCCAGTGAAGACAGAGGTGGGCTGGAGCACTGCATCTATAGGCCAAGGATAAGCTGGGACTACCAGGAACCAGAAAAGGCTGGGAGCAGCCCTGCCCTGCAGACACCTTGACCATCCATCTACTCTACTCACTCCACTTATCCATCCACTCAACCACCTACTCACCCACCCACCATCCATCCACATCCATTCATTCACTCACCCATCCACCTACTCATTGACCCATCCATCCACTCACCCGTACCCCCACCTATTTACCCATCCATCCACTCATCCACCCATCCATTCATATACCCACCCATTCACTATCCATCCACTCACCCACACATCTATCCATCTACTCATCAATCCATCCATCCATCCACCCATCACTCCATTCATCCATCTAATCACCCATCCATTCACTTACTTATCCATTCACTTACTTACCCATTTATCCATCCTTCCATCCACTCACCCATCCATCCACTCATTCCTCGATCCATCCATTTATCTACTTACCCATTCATTCACTCATCTATCTACTCACCATCCATATATCCATCTACCTACTCATCTACCCATCTACCTACCCACCCATTCATCCTTATACCCACCCATTCACTATCCATCCACTCACCCATCCATTCATCTATCCACCCTTCCACTCACCCATCCATTCACTCACCCATCTATCCACTCATTCATCCATTCACTCATCTATCCATCTATCCATTCATCCATCCATCCACCCACCCACCCATTCACCCATTCATCCATATACCCACCCATTCACTATCTATTCACTCATCCATCCATCTATCCATCCATCCACCCACCTATTTATTCATATACTCACCCATTCACTATCCATCCACTCATCCACCCATACACTCACCCCTCCATTCATTCATTCATCCATTTGCTCATCCATCCATCCATCGAACCATCCATCTCCTCACCCATCCATCCACTTGCTTATCCATTTACTCATCCATCCATCCATTCACTCATCCATTCACCTACCATCTATACATCCATCCACCTACTAATCCAGCCATCCACCCACCCATTCATCCATATACCCACCTATTTGTTATCCATCCACTCATCCACCCATCCATCTATCTACCGATCCACTCACCCACTCACCTATCCATCCAGCTACTCCCTCATCATCCATTGACCCATCTACCATCATAAGCATTTCTTTGGTATCTGACTTTAAATTTTGGAGCTGGCTGGGTCCCTAAGGATTCTCTCCTTCGACTCTTGATTTGCCAATGGTGGAGGTGACTGCTGGACCAGGGAAGGGACATGGCTCAGGCCACACAGCAAGTCCGTGCCAGAACTAACACTCTTGACCCCTGGCCAGGGCTCTGTGCACTCAGTTTCCTTCCTGGACACCTCCAGTTCCAGCGTGTAGGGATTGTGGGGGAGCTTCCCTGTCCATCACTCACCCCTGTCTGTGAGTAACCCGCAGCCCTCAGGAGACCTGTGGGGAAGGGTCACAGCATCAGATCCACGCCCCCTCCCTTCTTCTCCAAAGAGAAAAGACAAACTGTCTGGCCACTGATAGAATGATCTAGGGGAGGGAGAACATCTTCCTTGGGAGGTGCGAGGAAGAGAACTGGGACCCATCAGCTCAGAAGGATAAGGGGCCTGCTGAAATGTTAGCAAAAATATTTAGACAATAAATGAATATCAGAAAGGCATTCATATCTTTAAGAAATCAATCATCTTGTACGGTGTGTCTGGACACTTGGCGCCAAAGCGGAGATAGTGCCTCGCTGAGAAGATAAGGGTTAATCAAGGCTCTAATTCTGTAGGAGATAAAGCTGAGGGGCAAGCAGGGCCCCTTCCTCTGGCTGCCGTGCAAGGGCCCAAACACTCCTCTTCCTCCCGTCCCCACATTATCTCGAAGGCAGAGTGTCTTTAACCTAGTGTGGGTCTCTCCAGGACAACCCACACCCCTGCCCCAAGGAGGACACAACCCCCTGGTGAGGAGGAGGCAGGCAGGGAGGGTGGGGCTGACTGAAGCTGGGGCCAGGGGTGGCCGGTGGGGACAGGCTGGGCTCTGGGGCTGACACCAGCCCCTCAACCCTGTCACTGAGGAGTCTTGGAGGCTCTCCAGGGGTGGGCGGACATGGGTTCTAGTTCTGCAATTTGATCCTGAGGACTTGGGCAAGTAATTAACCTTGCTGACCCTCAGCTTTCTCATCTGTAAAATGGGGGTGCTAGTACCCACCTCATAGGGTGGGGAGGAGAAGAGGGGCCACATGTGGGACGGGCATGCAGAGTGTGTCCTGAACACGTGCTCACCTATCTTGGGTAGGCTGACCATCCCCCAGGGGCGGGCAGAGGAGAGAGGAGCTAAACACACTGAAAGCCCCATCTCAGCCCCCGACCACTCCTGTCTTTGCTCCTGGTCACAACATACACGTTTTCTTGACCTTTTAGGGTTGAGAGATAAGTGCCACCTAACTCCCAGTCACCCCACTCCTTTTCTCCTTCTAATCATTAAATGCCTGTCAGAGTCCCTACATCCCAGGGTCCCAGGAGAGCCAACTGCTGCTTGCACATGTCCAGTGACAGGAAACTCACTTCCTACAGAGCAAGCTCTAAGCACCACAGCTTCCTTCCCATGGTGGACCTGAAACCTGGCTCCTTCCTTGCAGCCAAAATCAACTATCCTTGAACTTTCATATTATTTTCCCACCTGCCTGCTTAGGGCCACAGGGCAAGGCAGTTACCCTTCCTGCAGGTTGCTGGCCACAGCACTCACTGAGCTGTGCTTTGCCTCACACTCCACCCCTAGATGGTCTCACACTGTGTGCACTGTCGCCTTCCTGCCCAGAGGCCAGCTCATAGTACTGCTCACCTTTTCCTCTGTAGGGAGGTGGCAGGGTCTGCAGGACCAGGCCTAAAGGACCTTCATGGCCCCTGTGTATTGCCCAAGGCCCCAAAGGCCAAGGAAGTGGAGGTTCAGAGTGGGTATGGCCTGCCTGGTGGCCCACAACAAAGAAAGGGGATATAGGCAGGAGACCTCAGGGTGTGGGCCCTGCATAAAGGGGACAGCCTGACTATGAAGGCCAATGCCGTCAGTCCTGGGCCAGCCTCCTGCTGTCTTGCTGAACAGCCTGGGACAAGCACCTGCCCCTCTCAGCTGGCCTCTCAGCTGGGCTGCACATCTAAACCCTGGCTGGCTTTTCCACCGTCCAGAGGCCCAGCCCCAGCACAGAGATTCCAACTCAGCATGACCCAGATTTCATGGTGCATGGCAAGTGGAGTGGGCTGTGGGCACCAGGTCCCAGGGGCTGCAGCTGGAGGCCTGACTGCTGCCCTCCACCAATCCCGTGGAAACAGCTGAGGCTGCACTCATGGCACCTGTGTTTCCTAGGCTGAGATCAGGAGCCTTAATTGTCAGCTCAGAGCTGGTCAGAGCTACCAGCACCCTGGCCTCCAGGCACTGGGGAAACCTGGCACTCATAGCCCCCTCCTCACCTGCTGAGGACCCAGAGCAGGCTGGCTGAGTCCACGCCTGGGTGGATGATCAGGACCAAGAGACCCAGCACAACATGGCACTGCCAGCCAGTGCATACCCTGGATTAAGCCATGCCTGGATACCATAACAGAAACAGAGACCAAGCCATGGCCGCACCTGCATATTGGGGGCACCTAACCCTGGGCTTGAGAGGAGCAACCTAGGGTGCCAGCCAGCCTGCCAGTGGGCGCCCTCAGGGCTTGGACACTTTCCTGCACAAGCCCCCTAATTCCTGCCATACTGTTGCGACCACACCGTGGCCCCATGGTCCCTACCAGGCTCTATACATTCATGCCCTTTCTCTTTTTGAGACAGAGCCTCAAGCTGTCACCCTGGATAGAGTGCCATGGCATCACAGCTCACAGCAACCTCCAATTCCT
>CAUYON010210670.1:0-40302 GCA_963573935.1 Arctocebus calabarensis | reverse complement strand
CACTACAGATTATTTCAGAAGACATAAGATTATTTTTTCTTATCTCCTCAACACTCCTCCACACCACACCCCCCCCCCCCCCCCCCCCGTTTTTCCCTGTGTCTTCCTCACTTGAAGTGTCTGATGGTTTTGTACAACCTTTGTTTCTTGCAGTTACTATAACTGGGCATTGGCTGCTCCCATGATCCTCAGCTTACAGGTGTTTCAGAAGAGTCTGCCTAAGGTGAGAAGATCTACCATTTGTTTATTGCTTTCTTACGAGTGTCAGCAGCATACAGTACTTAGAAAATCTGAATGTTCATATTGTTGAACTAGATACTATTCAAAGTCTTATTCAAATTAAATTTTTTTTTTATTTTTAGAACCAAGGCCCTTTCGATTTTTATTACAGAGTGATATTACAATCTATGCTACTTTTGACGTAACTTTTTCATTTGTTTCTTTAGCCTTCATTACCTATGTTTGCATAGTTCTGATGATATGTACTTGAAAATATTTTTATTATGGTGTTAACTTTTTTATATGTCATCAAATGACATTAGTAATTTCCATTACTGGCTTGGCACCCATAACTCAGTGAGTAAGGCGCTGGTCACATACACTGAGGCTGACGGGTTTAAACCTGGACCCGGCCTGCTAAACAATGACAACTGCAACCAAAAAATAGCCTGGCATTGTGGTGGGCACCTGTAATCCCAGCTGCTGGGGAGGCTGAGGCAAGAAGATTGCTTAAGCCCAAGAGTTCAAGATTGCTGTGTCTCAAAAAAAAAAAAAAAAAAAAATGTTCTATTACTGCTCTCAACACCAGGTCTGATAATTAACTCAAACCTTAGATTACTTGATACACTATTAGTTATAAACTTACAGTGTGGTGCATGGAGGACATTTCAATGAACGACATCCTATGTCCTAATTATCCTGAAATTTCTATGTTAATAGAATAAAGAAAAGGTTTTTTTTGTTTTTTACATATACATGTGTTTATTAGGTTTCTACTTTTTGCCTTCACAGAATTAAAAAGGCTTAAAGTTTAATAACAATAACAATGTTTAAGATAAGGACTAGAAACAAAAACCTCATAAAGAATGAACGAAGATAAATACATTCAGAAAAGAAATCAGACAATTGGGGTGGTGCCTGTGGCTCAAAGGAGTAGGGTGCCTGCCCCATATGCCGGAGGTGGCGGGTTCAAACTCAGCCCCAGCCAAAAACTGCAAAAAAAGAAAGAAAAGAAATCAGATGATTGCTGTATCAAAATATTAAGCAATAATAATAATGCAAAGAAAGTAACATTCACATTGTCAGATAAGAGTATGTCTATTATAGAATGCTTTGACTCTGAGGCTCAGTATGGAGTCATCAGGTAACTTTTTTTTTTTTTTTTTTTTTGGCCAGGGCTGGGTTTGAACCCACCACTTCCGGCATATGGGGCCAGCGCCCCACTCCTCTGAGCCACAGGTGCCGCCCCAGTAAACTACTTCTTTTTTCCAAAGTCTCAAAAAATAGACAACTAATATTCATAAATAAAAGTAAAAGATAATATCAAAAAAGATTATGCCAAATCTTATAGACAATAGACAAAGAAGAAATACTTCTAAATCATTCTACTTAATCTAGATACACCTGACATTAAAATTGGAGAAAATATATTACTATAAAGGGGAAATTACAAACATATTTCACTTATAAATAAGGATGAAATGTCCTAAACAACTATTAACAAGTTGAATTAAAGATTAATGTTTAAGTAATGTACTTCGGTCAAAATTAAATCCAATTTATGTGAGAATTAGTCACTGTTTTCTTTCCTTTTTTTGTTTTTTCCCCTCATCCCCTCCTTCCTCCTTTCTCAGTCTGCTCTGTCCTTCCCCCCTGACCCATTGTGTCATTGTCATTGATTGTCCTCATATCAAAGTTGAGTACATAGGATTCATGCTTCTCCATTCCTGTGATGTTTCACTAAGAATAATGTGTTTCACCTGCATCCAAGTTAGTACAAATGCTGCAAAATCTCCACTTTTTTGATGGCTGAATAATATTCCATTGTATACATATACCATAGCTTACCAATCCATTCCTGGGTTGAAGGACATTTATGCTGTTTCCACATTTTAGCGATTGTAAATTGGGCTGCAATAAACAGCCTAGTACAAGTGTCTTTATAATAAAAGTTTTTTTTTTTTTCTTCTGGATAGATGCCCAGAAATGGGATTGCAGAATCGAACAGGAGGTCTAGGTTGAGTTCTTTGAGGTTTCTCCATACTTCTTCCAAAACAGTTGTATTAGTTCCAAAAATACTCATCATCCCTAATTATTAGAGAAATGCAAATTAAAACCATCCTGAGATATCTAACTCCAGTGAGAATGGCCTATATCACAAAATCTCAAAACTGCAGATGCTGGCGCGGATGTGGAGAGAAAGGAACACTTTTACACTGCTGGTGGGACTGCAAACTAATTGAATTTAATATTTAATAGAAAAAAATCAAAGATTCATACATGCTGACTAAAAATACCTTATGCTCAGATGCTAGGAAATTACCTGGGCTGCCACTTCTTTCTGTCATTTTTATTAGATATTTTATACCAGTTTTTGATGATGTATAAAAGTTGAGAAGTTTTTACTAAGTTAAGTATGACATAAATAAAGAAAAAAGCCTTTTTCCTCTCATTAAGGTGAGAGGAAGCATCAAGAAAGAGGATAATGTGATCAACAGAAGCCTGACAGGTGGTGTTAGTGTGGGGAGGTCAGATTGTGACTGAGGCACCACCTATGTAGAACCTCAGGTTTGTCTTAATGTGTCCACAAGAAGACGTCACCAGCCTCATCCGGTCCTCACGAACCATGAGAACCACATTTTCCATAAATTGAGCAATGAGAGCTGCCCACCTGGCAGTGGTTATGGTTTGTACACAGTCCAGCCACCTTGCCTTGTGCCACGAAAGCGGGACAGTGTCTGTCTGTCGCAGACAGTAAGGACACCAGAGGAGTTTGGGCGGTGTGGAGAGCATCCCTCAAGTCGGCGATCAGGTGCTGTGGGACCAGCAGATGCCCAGGCTAACCCATGTTGGTTATTTGCAGGCCACAGTCGAGTCCTGGGTTAAAGACAAGATGCCAAAGAAACCTGGTCGCTGGTGGTTTTGGCGTAAGAGAGAAAGCATGACCAAACAGGTAACAGACCTAGAGGTTAGTAGTTTCCGGGGGCTGAAAGAGGTGACTCTTTCATTAATTCACAAAGCCTTTTTGTCAGGCACAAGAAAGTGGGTCATACATACAGTAATGTTTACAGTAGTACCATTACCAGTTTTAAGCAGTTACTGCATGCAAGTGCTGTGCTGGTCCGTATGGGCTTTGGCCTTTACTATCAGTCAGTAAAGGGACGTTTGAATTACCCTATAGGGATGTTTGAATTGCCCTAGAAGTAAGAAAAAGCTATATATGCACAGAGAAGGCATATAGTCTGATGAGGCCATGTACTTGGTGAGGGATGAGCTAAGGCTTAACCTTGAGTCTGACTTCGTAGGCTGAGTTCTTTTTACTTCTCTGCTTTGCCTTTCAGATATAAAAAGGTATTATCCTCCTAAATCACTACAGAATTTGTTTTAGCAAGACACCCACAGAAGAAAGTCATCCAGGGAGCCATACTAAATGAGCAGGAGATCAGCTCTTTATTTCCTAATGCTCTCTGAAAAAGAGGGTTCTAGTTTTCAAATGTCAGAAAGGTAGCTGTGCCCAAACCAAGTTCACATCCACGTCAGTTTGGGGCAGCCTTCCAGTCCCTTCTGCATGGGCTGAGCCACTCCCCAGAGAAGGAAGCATCAGTCACGTTCTGTAGATACCAGGGGGTGTCTCCGCCAGGGACTTAACAAGTTTAGGCTGTTTGTATCACATTTTGTGATTTGAAATGGTGTTCTTAAAATTTTTTACTTGTAGCTTTATAGGCACTGTTTTCTGCATAGCAGCACGTAATTTCTATCTTAGATTTCTGTTCTTTTAGTCAAAGGAGAGAAAGTCTGGTTTTTGAACATTTTAAGCTGTGGGTTCAGAATGAACCACACAACCCTGGAGAGGTCTGCTGTCAAATCTGGGCTTACCTGGAGGGAGAACATTGCTATTACCATCTTCTTGTTTCAGCTGCCAGAAGCCAAGGAGGGAAAATCTGAGGTGTCAGCAATCCGTGACCTACCATCAAGTGCAAAGGAGCCGGCAAGTGCCAGGTGGGTGCCCTGTCCTTCCTCCCCGCTCATGTGCCCCGGCTACTCCTGCTTAGCTATTGCTTCTAAATTGATCTTGGCCACTCTGTTTAATTTTTAGAAATGCCTTTCTCTTATAGAGGAGACTGTAAGTGGTATGTTTGTGCCACTCAGCAGGCACTTCCAAAATACATTATCATTTTAGAGGAGCAAATATGCTCATCACGGCTTTCCAAACACCTTGTGCCGTCATGTAGCTTGGAATCAGGTGCCGGGGGAGACAGCCCTGTGGGAAGGGATATTTAGGGGAATCGTCCTAAACAACGCTCCCCTTGCTTCCTGCCAGAGGGAGACATGAAAAAGGATCTGTCTGAAGGGTTGGTTGGGGTGGATTTCATTTTCTGGCAGAAGTGGCCCCCTCGGACACGTGGGTTGGCCGGCCCTGCCATTGACTGCCGGGCTGCCGTTCTTGGCTTCGCTCTGCTCCCTCCCCTGCCACTTCCATTGTGTGTCTGAGCTGGGGCGTTTGCTTTCTTGTCCCTTACTCTCTTTGAAGGGGTGTGTAAAATCCTTTCTTACTAGTTTTTTTACATCATGAACAATTATACTTTCTTTCAATTTGTAATTTTGAAACATACACATCCGTAAGAGTCATTAGGCCTCACCGCATTCACGGGGAATGGCAGAAAGTAAGAGCTCGGCACCCGGAAGGAGCGGGTGGCCTTAGCGGGTAATGGTGTGAATAACTCAGGCACATGAGGAGTTGTGGATATGGGGCAGTGGCAGAGGGAATAACTCTTTTCTTCTGTAGAAAGGATTTCCATTTGTTCCTGAATGTAAAGCTGTCATAGTAAAATGCCCTGTTGCCTCTTGAGTAACTGGGTTGATGTGCAATAGGCCGGCCGAGGATGACTCCTCGAGTGATGAGGGGTCGCAAGAACTTGAAGAATCAATCACAGTGGACCCCATCCCCATGGAGCCCCTGAGCCACGGCAGCACAACTTCATATAAGAAGTCCCTCCGGCTCTCCTCCGACCAGATCGTGAGTCCTGTGTGATCCACGTGGGCCCGGTGGGACTTGTGTAACTGTTTAATTTAATGGAGTTCCTCTCATGTCCACTGCCTTCCCCAGCTGAACATGTGTTACATGATGTCCTGTCAATGTTCAGCCACAATGGAGCCGCAGCCCCCACCAGAGGGGCCCGGCCTTCCTCCATGCAGCCCAGACCCCCTTCCTCAGTTACCGGGAGTGAGCTGAGGAAGCTCTATATATTTTTTTGTTTTATTTCCTTGCTTATTTTTAATTTTTATTTCTTTACTTTTTTGTGTTATTGTTGAGACAGCCCACCCTATGCCCTGAGCAGAGTGCAGTGGTGTCATGGCTCACTGCAGACTCAGACTCGGGCTGTGGGCCTCCCTCCCTCTGCCTCAGCCTCTGGTAGCTGCTGGGATTACAGGTGCTCGCCACTGCACCGGCTGGGTTGGAGTAAGGGTCTCACTCTCGCTCGGGCAAATCTTAAACTCCTGAGCTCAAGCAATTCTCCCTCCTCAGCCTCCCACAGTGCTGGGATTACAGGTGTGAGCCACCGCGCCTAGAGGAAGCTGTATTTTTTAAGATGTTTCCTTGATGATCCTTACACAGCTAACCCAACACGGGGCCACATACTGTCTCTTTGAAGTAACAGAAATGGAGAAATGACATTTTAGGCACAGTTTCTTCATTTCTTGTTCATTTCCCATCCCTTGACCCATTTTCAGCGCAGAAAGGTCTTGGTGGGACTAGCTAAAGGTTGAGGCCAAGGCAGTGATTCTCAGATGTGGAAGAAGAGCAGAGGGGTTTTGTTTTATGAGGGTTCAGAGAAGACCTTAGAACAAAGCCTCACCCCTGGTGTCGTGCGTGGCAAGTTCAGAGTGGGCAAGTGTGTGCTCATGCCAAGGAGCATGAGCTATGACGCCATTGAACTCTGCTCAGGGCATAGGGTGGACCTTCTCAACAACAACAAAAAAAAATGTAAAAAAATAAAAATTAAAAGTAAGGAAATGAAACAACAACAACAAAGATACAGCTGCCTCTCATGCTGGGATCCTCTCCAGTCCATTTCTAGTAAATTTTTAAACTCTGTTCCAAACTGTACGTTATCAGCTGCTTTGCTTTATGTGCATCCTTTTTCAAAAGGCAAAACTGAAGCTCCATGATGGCCCAAACGATATTGTGTTTAGTATCACAACCCAGTATCAAGGGACCTGCCGCTGTGCGGGGACCATTTACCTATGGAACTGGAATGACAAGGTCATCATCTCCGACATCGATGGAACAATAACCAAGTAAGCCCTCCCGCAGCGCGGTTTATCAGCAGTCCCGCGGCAGTGGTCTGGGGATCCCTCACGTGAACCACCTACCCTGAGCTGGCCCGAGCAGGGTCGCACAGGGTCATTTTATGGATGGAGGAGATGGTTGGAGCCACACAGATTTAACATCAAAAACAACTTCTGAGGCTGGGAATGGTGGTTCACACCTGCAGTCCTAGCACTCTGGGAGGCCAAGTCAGGCAGATGGCCTGACCTAAGAAGTTCGAGACCAGCCTGAGCTAGAGTGAGACTTCGTCTCTAAAAATAGCCAGGCATAGCCAGGCCTTGTTCTGGGCGCCTGTGGTCCCAGTTACTCGGAAGGCTGAGGCAAGAGAATCGCCTAAGCCCAGGAGTTGTGAGCTGTGTGATGCCAGGGCACTCTACCGAGGGCGATAAAGTGAGACTTTGTCTCTACAAAAAAAAAAAAATAGCCAGGCGATGTGGCAGGCATCTGATGTCCCAGCTACTCAGGAGGCTGAGGCAAGAGAATCGCTTGAGCCCAAGAGTTTGAGGTTGCTGTGAGCTGTGATGCCCCAGCACTCTACTGAGGATGACAGTGAAAGTCTGTCTCAAAAAAGAACTTGGAATAAGATTTAGTTACTTGGTCTCAATTCTGATGTGAAAGCAGAAGCTGTTCACATCAGAGAGGCAAAAAGAGGGTGTGCTGCAGATTAGCCCTGAAAATGAGCGTCTGGCTCTGCTGTGACCCCACTGTCAGCTGCTCAGTGGGTGTGTTGCCGGAGCTGCTTCACAGGTGCACTGGCTGCTCAGGGTCACACTCGGCTAGTGGGATGGCGCTTTGTGTGTTTGCTTCCTGATGCCTTTTCCTACATCTTTTCTCCCTTCTTAGGTCTGATGCTTTGGGACAGATTCTCCCACAGCTGGGTAAAGACTGGACTCACCAGGGCATCGCAAAGCTCTACCATTCTATCAATGAGTGAGTATTCCTTCCCACATGTCACCTTGGCTCCAGTGAGCTACATACAATTTTGCTTTAAGAACTATGGAAAAATAGTGTAAACCGTCTATTTCTGTAAGTTGTGTGCTCGTGACCCAGCTCTGGCTATGTGGCCTCAGGTAGGGGTAAGTGGAAGCCCTGTGACTGCTGACGGAGCGGGCACTGTACGTGCCTGGTGCGCGTGATGGCGTCCTATCTGTGTCATCTCAGGCAGTCCTCACAGTGCTGAGTTTGAGGCACTGCCTCCTGCACCTAGAAATATAGCTGTGATTTTTTTTTTTTTTTTTGAGACTGTGTCCTACCTTGTCACCCAGGCTAGAGTGCAGTGGTATGACTGTAACCTCAAACTTTAGGCTCAGGTGTGAGCCAGCCCCGTAGTTATTTTCTTTAGCTAGAATTTGACAAGAGAGCTGATTTTAATTTGGGGCTTATCTTCTGGGTATTTTTACATTGTATTTCTTTGGACCAAGTGGTAACTGTAGCCACTATAACTAGGAAGGCAAGTAGGAGGAGACTGCTTGATCCCAGGAGTTGGAGACAAGCCTGGGCAACATAGCAAGACCCTGTCTCTAAAAAAAAAAAAATGAAATAAAAAAATTGTATTTTTTTTTTTTTTAAGCAGATAGTACGTACGTGTGTGGGGGAAACAAGTCACTCATGGGGTACTCTAAGGGCGCCCTTCAAAAACAGTGGTGTGGGCTTTGTGGGATCCTTATACAGTAAATTGATTTGAAAAGTTAGTGCCTTCAGCATTCCTTGAAAATGTCGTAATATGAAAATCATGACTATGCCAGTTGCCTGGGCATACTTTTGCTTCTTATGAATTGTTTGCACCTTGCAAATCATTTTTATAAATAAGATCCCTTGTATCTTTCCCTACAGTAGATAATGTAAAGAGAGTTCGAGGCTTTTTGCCTGTCCGTGAGCAGGGTTTCCTGGACTGGACGCCCAGCAGGTGATGTCCACACTCACAAGCAGGAAGCACAGTCCTTATTGCACATGCTCTGTGGTGTCTCATGGAGCAGGGAAATCTTTATAATCCTAATTCATTTCCTGCTAAATTCAAGAATTCGATGTTCACAGCAAAAATCAAAGGAGCTTTATTTGTACCTTTTAGAAGAAAAGTGCTTTTCTCCCCATGTAGCTGAGACATGTGGACTAACAGGATGTGTTTTCTTTCAGGAACGGCTACAAGTTTCTGTACTGTTCAGCCCGCGCCATCGGCATGGCCGACATGACCCGTGGCTACCTGCACTGGGTCAATGACAAAGGCACAATCTTGCCCCGCGGCCCTCTGATGCTGTCCCCCAGCAGCTTGTTCTCTGCCTTCCACAGGTACCTCTCCAGCAGACAGGCTCGGCCGCCACTGTGGTGTGGGGCAGGGCTGTGCGGGTGGATGCGGGCTCTACCCCTGCTGTGCCTCTCAGTCCTTTGCTCTCGTGGAGCCACCTAACACACACCCTTCGCCTGATTTATGTCAGACATAGTGCCAGGAGAGTCAAGCTTTCTCCTTTCCTGAACTCTTGTCACTCATGTTTTCTTCTCAGTCATTATACCGGCAAAGAAAGAGAAAGAAAGATACCAGTTACAAAGGGTTAAAAAAAAATAGGTAGTTGTAAGCAGTAAGATTTTTTTTAGGATCACACACCAGGAAGAACTACCATTCTAAGTTTGTTTTTTTTTGTTGTTTTCTTTTCCTTAGGGAAGTAATAGAAAAGAAACCAGAGAAGTTCAAAATTGAGTGTCTAAATGATATTAAGAATCTGTTTGCTCCAGCCAAGCAGCCCTTCTATGCTGCCTTTGGAAACCGTCCCAATGTAAGTGTCTCCTGGACTCTGGACCTGGGGTAGGTGAAATGCAGAGGCTTGTGCACTTCTAGGGTGCAGCCCATTCCCTGAGCTAGGTGAGACACTGTTTTGCTTAAGTGGGTTTTCACTTGATCTGTCCCAAATTTCTATAGCAGCTGAGGCGACCCCATACGTGCAGATCTGTTCCAGAATGTGTAGCTTTCTCTTTGTTTCTGGGCCTTCAGTTTCTTTTCCTCAGGCAGCTCTGACTCATCTAAGTGGCTCTAAGCTGCATTCATGGATCTGCCCTGAACAGGGCCTGGGGACTTGCACCTCACTAGCACGCCCCACCCTCTCCCCTCCAGCCTGGGGACCCTCCCCTCACTAGCACACCCCACCCTCTCCCCTCCAGCCTAGGGACCCTCCCCTCACTAGCACGCCCCACCTGCTTCCTCCAGCCTGGGGACCCTCCCCTCACTAGCACGCCCCACCTGCCTGGGCCGTAGGACATCAGTGGTGGGTGTGGCCTCCTGGTCCCTTCTACTCCAGGGCCCCTGGCTTCTTTATAGCTACCCAAATATTCTCACTCTGAGTGTCCTTTGGGTTTGGCACCATTTCCTAGTTTACATGTGTCTAAAGCTGAGTTTGGTGGGAGAGCTGCGCTGTACCCGCCTTTAGCGTGTTCTGCAGATAATCTGTTTTTGCCGGGCTCTGGCTCACAAGGAGCAGGGGAAGCACGTCCTGATTTCTTCTCACTGGAACTCCCCTGCTTGATGTTTCCTTCTGTAGGATGTCTATGCTTACACACAAGTTGGAGTTCCAGACTGTAGAATATTCACTGTGAACCCCAAGGGTGAATTAATACAAGAAAGGACCAAAGGAAACAAGTCATCGTAAGTGCATTCCCAGTTCCCAGCCCAGGGCCCCTGCAGCTAGCAGGGGTGTAGCTAGGGACAGACATTCACTAGCTGAGGTCAGGCCCAGCTCAAAGCATCAGAACGATACCTCCTGTGTGGGTGTGGCCCAGAATAACTATTAAAGGGGTCCTAGTTATCCTTCATGTATAGGAGGAGGCTGTCAGCCCTGGGGCAGGACTAAGGCTGCTCCCTGCATCTGCCTATGGGGAGGCTGAGTGTCCGGCTTCACTGCCCACAGTCTTGTGCCTCTGGTCAGTTTTGGAGTCACAGTCTCTGTCTCTTCCCCAATCTTTCCTCCTAGGTACTACCGGCTGAGCGAGCTTGTGGAGCACGTGTTCCCACTTCTCAGCAAGGAACAGAATTCCGCCTTTCCCTGCCCCGAGTTCAGCTCCTTCTGCTATTGGCGAGACCCAATCCCTGAGGTGGACCTGGATGACTTGGCCTGAGGCAGCACCTCCACTGGGCAGGTAGGGCTCAGTCGCTTGTCCCACAGCAAGGGAAGGTGACCAGCCCTTCTGCCAACCTCGGACACCAGCTTTCCCGAGCAGGGCTGGGGGCCCCCGGAGCGGGCACTGCCGTCCTTTGCCTTCCCAAGCCGGCTGCTCGGACCGTGCAGGTCTGCGCTCCGTGCCCGGAGGGACCAGGGAAGAGCTCAGCCCAGGGCTGGAGGCTGTGCTTCCTCCCTCGCAGGCTGCGCCCATACTTCGTCCAGTTGTGTGTGGGGCGCTCCTTCCATCACATAATTTAAAAGGAAGAAAAAAGCTAAAAAAAGAGTGGACCAAAACATTACGCAAAGTAAACTGTTAGAGTTCCCATGGGGCATTTGAGCTGTTTTCTCTCTGTAACCAGGGCTTGCTTCAGAGGGGCAGGCCGTCTGGACTGCCCAGGTCCGGTTAGCGATATTGGCTAAGACTGTGCACATTTCTCCTTTGGGCGCCACACTTCCTGCTGTACTGGACAAGACTGCTGCTTGGTGGGCCAACTTGGGCAGGACCCTGGGCCCCTGCGCCAGAGCCAGTGAGCCCCCAGCCCCACAGGCGTGGGCTTCTGGCGGAGAAAATCCCCCTAGATCAGCAGTTCTCAACCAGTGGGTCGTGACCCACAGGAACTATATTAAAGGGCCATGGCCTTAGGAAGGTTGAGAACCAGTGCTCTAGACGGTCTTCTCGTGAGTCTTCCCCACAGTGAGAGACCTTTATTTTTTACATCTAACCAGAAGAACAGGTTTTGCAGATGTGTATTTAATGTCTGCAATTAAAGCATTAATACTGGGAAGTTGGGTTTTAAAACAAAACAAAAACCCCAATGACCATATTTTCAAGGAGGCCCTGGAAATGTAGATACAGTTGTGTTGGTCCTGGAAAGAGTGCTGTTTCCTTCTGCCAGTTGCCTGGCCTAGGTGGGCCTTTGGGTGTCTTGCTTTGGGACAGGAATTCTACAGTTCTATGGCCCAGATTTGTCAGGTAAGCACAGTGAAGTCTGCTTGAAAACATTAGGTTTTGACATTTGGAATCACCACCCTGTAATAAAGCCCAATGGAAGCTGTGCAAGAGGGGTCTTAGTCCCACAAGCCCCCCATCCCTCAGCAGTGTCCCCTCCAGCCAGGTATTCCTGTGGTTGGTGGTGTCCAGGCCACCCTGTGAGACCCATGAGGGTGTGGGATGCCCCCGTGATCTCACTAAAATGTGCACAGCAGCTCCGTTTATTAGCTCATTTATTTATTTGTTATAATGAGCTCATATCAGACGTGCAAACAGATGGCACCAGGAGAGGATTGTGTGCTGTCCACCCTTCAGGGCGTTAGCAGCTACTGCAATATTGACATCAAGAGAGACTTTTTAGGGGACCAGAAATGGTACCAGGTCATAGTCACCAAGGTTGAGAGCACAGGAGGTCAAGGCTCCTGAGCAGAGGGGCTACAGATACAGACTGACGTCATTAGGAAGGTTTTGCATCTGTTCCATGTACCCCTGCAGTCGTATGGGGCTGGTGGTCTTGACCTATAAAAGGGGAATAGGGGAGGTAATTTTTCCAGATTGGAGAGTTGAAAGTCCTTGATGACTGATTGCAGCTGTTTTTTCCTAGTGCTGTTGGGTGCATAGATGACATTGAAATGCCTTGAGCACAGTTCCCAGTGGCAAAACCTGGGAGCCACATGTGCCCAGAAAAGGAACAACACAGCTTTCTCTGGTGCAAACCTTGCCCTTCTTAAATAGTTCATAAGACTGTTTAATTGGTTTATTTATGTATAGTAGGTTAGGAAGCCTAGGTTATGTTTATATGAAGTTCTAAGCAGTTAGTGAATAAAAATTCTAGCAGAGCAGCCATGTAGCCACTTCATTTTATAGACGCCATCACCATGTCCTCTTGACTGCCTTCTGTTTAGAGGAAGAACGAGAGCTTTATGCGCTTAACCTGAGCTTAGTAGGACTTCTTTGCATATGAGTGGTACTAAAAATCTTAATATACATCTTTAGTTCTTTTTAGGTTGTCCTTTAAAGAGTTTAGGGTATTTCTTTTTCTTGACAAGCTCTTCTCTTTGGACACGTGGCCTTGTTAGAGGGTCCAGCCTAGGACATGGGTCCCAGCCCTGTGTTGAGAATGGCTGGCCCCTGTGTCCTGGTGTCCATTAGCACTAGGCTTGGTTGCTGCAGATTGATCCAGTGGGTACATAGGCTGATTAATGTGAGTCTTTTTCCTTGTTTAAAGGAGTTCTTGCTGAAAGTAGATGATTACTTTTGCTGTAATGTTATCAAAGTATTAAGTTTGTGCTGAAAATCCATTGCCATTTGGTACAAATGACATTTGTTCTTTCTGTGAAAGAGAGATGCCCTCGAGTGTGTTTGTACACAAACCCTTAGGATGGTGAATTGAAGAAGCATCGCCCTCGCTGTCTGCAGTGACAGTAGTGTTGCAGGGAGATGGTAGGCAGGTTGACTCTTCGTCATTCTAGCGGACGCTTCCTGGGTGAACTGGCCCTTCCCCTTTTGCAGTGCAGTCTGACTAGTGTTCGCTTCCATGTCCCTGTGTGGAAAGCTCGTCCTGCCAGCTCTGGCCCTTGCCAGGCTGTGCCAGGTACACGTGTGGGCCTAGAGCTTGCAGGCAGCCTCCATGTTCAAGTACTATGTTTTGCTGTGTTTAAAAACATCTGCATAGTTTTCAACTGGAAAAAGAAACAGCTTACGTGTCTACTGTCCTAAAATGAAAGCTGCTAAAAATCATGGGCAGAACGGCTGAGGGACAAAGCCGACCAAGTGACCGGGAGGTGCTCTGCCCCTGACAGCCCACTCGACTGTCCAGCCGCATGAGTGTCCAAGCAAGACCTTTAATGGAAACAACGGTTAGAGAGGAGTCAGCTCTTTCACTTTTTGCAGGTTGGTGAAAACAGACTCTTCCAGAGAATTTTATCTTATCATGCTATGTTTTCTGGGAAGCTGTGTTTCCCCCATTTTTTTAGCTTGCAGGGTTTAATAAAACTGGTTAAAAAATGAGTTTTTTCTTCAATTATTCTTTCCAGGTGAAAACTTTATTTTTCGTTCAGTTTGAAGGTAAAGAATGGAGGGAAAACCTTGCTCTCTTAATTTAATAATTATGTTCAGCCTATGATGAGAAGTATTTGATGATTAGACAGCAATGTCACTAATAAGTTTTAAGTTATCAGAAATTAATTGTAAACATCAGTACAGTACTCTTAGTTATGGTAAAGACAATTGTCCTAAGATGAATGGCTCATATTTTGGTGCAGTGTTTGATGTTCAGAACAAAATGTTACAAAAATAAACAAACCAAATGCATTTGCCTGTTTCCTTCTGGGGGCATTTAAACCATCTTCTCTATACTCTTGCCAAAAGTTGATAATTTCCATAAATTAGCATTTTGATCTTGCTGACACTTAAATTTGTCCATAGAAGGGACTTCTTTGGGGTGCTTATTTTTAAAACCTGACTCCAAAAGTGAGGCTACACCCACAGGAACTAATCTGCTTTGTGTGTTTTGCCAGGAGGTGACTCATTCATACATATGTGATTTTCCTCTGTGGTCTGGCCTGGTGTCCGAGGCTGTGTTTACCTCCTAGCCTTGGGCGCTTTAGGCTTCCGCTGGAAGTCCTGTCCAGAGCCCGTGACAACCCACCTTTCATTAAAGGCTTCCTCATGGTGGATATGTCTTAGCAGCCCTGGTGTTTTCATCAGATGGACAGAATCAAAGCCATCAAAAACCACATCCCTGCATTATTTGAATGAGCATCTTGTTGTCCTCAGACGGCCGGCCCCTACCAAATGCTGCCTGTGCTGACACCGTGTGTCACCGTCCCCGCCGGAGCATGCGAGTGTGGGAAAGGGCTGCATTTCAGGCTGCTTCACCGTGACAGGATGATGGCCGCGCACCGGGAAGCACCGGTCTGTGGGGTGTGCTTTGGGAACAAAATGGAAGGGCTCCCACGAAGTTTGATTACCAAGAAAATGGATTTTTACCCAGAGCAGCTTCTGATGCTTCAGAGAAACAGTGAGCGCTGCACCTCCGAGCTCACCGGCACCTGAGTGCCCTTCCTCCCGTTGGCCCCTGCGCCCTTTGCAGTTCGCACGTGTCCTTTTTCTTTCCATTTATAGGACGGTGTAAGGAAAACACACATGTAGGTTTGTTTGTTTTTGAGATGAGAGTTTCATTATGTCACCCTGGTAGAGTGCTGTGGCGTCCCTGCTCACAGCAATCTCAAACTCTTGGGCTTAAGCGATTTCTTGCCTCGGCCTCCCAAGTAGCTGGGACTACAGGAGCTCTCCACAATGCCTGGCTATGTTTTTTGGTGCAGTTATCATTTTAGCTGGCCCAGGCTGGGTTCGAACCCACCAGCCTTGGTGTATGTGGCTGGTGCCCTAACCACTGAGCTACAGGTGCCGCCACACATGTATGTTTTAAGGTGGGCGTGTGTACAAAGCCGTGTTTCAGAACTACAAGCGTGGAGTTGAGTGTGTGTCTACTCACAGATGCTCCTTTCCTTTCAGGATGCAAAGACACACATTGTGAGTGGCCTTCTGTAAGATGAGTCATTTGGTGACACTAGACTAACACTCCAAGCTGGAAGTAATTTACAAGGTGATTTATGGAGGTTTGCATTCTCTGTTGCAGGTGTCATTTTGTTGTGGTTTTGTTTGTTTTAGTTTTTGGCCAGGGCCGGGTTTACGAGGCCATTTGCTAGTGTTACCTAGTGGGGATAAGGGGTGGAATGTCCCAGTCTTGCCTCTTAGGTTAAGTAAGACGTTCCCTGGCCTTTTCTCAGCAAGAACTAATCTTGTACCTGAGTACGTTTCAGGGTGGGTCATCCCTGAATCCTGGGCCTGCCACTTCAGGGGGCTGCTCTGAACCCCACAGCTGTGAGCTGAGTGCACCTGACCTTGTTTTCTCTCTACAAAACAAGGACCTATCTCCTAAATGGGGTGGAATCCCCGTTTCATCTTACTGTATCTTGGAGGAGAGGCAAGATCAGCTTATTTGGGCTTACTCTGCTTTGCTGTCTTGGGTACACAGAGCTTAAACTCCCCTTTGTCAGAGAATGAGCCAGTATGCTGTGTTGCTCTAGAGAACCAGCTACAGAGTAGGAAAAGAACGGTCAGACCTTTTGGTCTGGTCCCTGCTTTTCTAGCTATTGAGCATTTGTGCCTTTGGCTCTGAGTAAGGTCTTAAAAAGGAGTATGAGGGAAGAGGGCAAAAGTATGTGCCCGTGCCAGCGGGGTTTTCCTGAAAAAGCTTGGCTGCGTGGGGTTTCTTCTGTGAGTCATTCTAGACAGCCAAGGCCATTCCCAATAGCCACCTTTAGCCGCTCTGCAGCTGTAGAAACAAGCGCTGAGAGTGCCATTCTCCCCCCTTGTTTTAACATAGTGACAGGGCAGACCTTTAGTTCTTGCTCATTTCTCCCTAGTTGTACGAGGAAGATAAATGAGAACTCCTTGGCGGCCTCCCTGCAGTCTCATTTGCAAACAGTTCTTGGAACTCCCAGCATTTTTACAGTGTAAGAGCATCTTCTCATGACTAAATGCAGGCCAAGGAAACCGGAGCTCTGTTTCTCCCGTCCAGACCTTTTCCTGGGGGCCAAGGGGAGTGTGCCTTTCTCTCATGGTACCTAATGGACCAGATAGGTTTTACCAACCTGATTAGTAAAGACTACCTTTAGCTAAGAGTGCCTGGAGCTTTCTGTGCCTGCTAGAGAATTAACATGTCTGGGCTTTCCCTAAAACAGAACACACTGTGGAAAGACCCTGCTGCTTCAGATGATCTCAACTTGTAGTGTGTGGCCAGTTTTCTGTTGGGCCTCTGGTTGCTTAGGAACCGAGAGTCCGCCAGGCTGTGTCTGCCAGAAGGGAGTGCTGTGAAGCCCCAGGACTCGTTCTTGTTAGCCTGGGCAGCTGCCGAGGAGATGTGTGTCTCCAGCGCCCAGGAGGAGCGATCCTGCTGCTGGATTACATGGGGTTTGAGTCCGTGCACATCTGGTCTGTCCGTGGAAGCCAAAGGCAAAAACCAAGTGTACAGCTCAGATGCTGGGGGCTAATAGTTTCATAGTTTAGTTTATTCAAGATTATTTTCTACATGGCCCACAAACAGAAAAGGCCAGTTACCTTCCTACAGCTGGCTTTTTAGCAACAACTCCTAGTCCATAAAATACCAGGCTTAAGAAAACTTGAAGTGGCTTTACATATTTATTGGTGCTCCCTGTCTTTGTACTGAACTGCACATGCCATGTAAGGAGCCAATCAGCTTTGTGAACAGTCTCTAATGCATCCCCATCAGCAGCCCACGTGAGCAGGGGAGAGTCCGGTGGCAGTGGGGGACCAAACGTGTAAAGTGGGAGTCCCTGTGTGGTGGCACAGGCCACCTCACTTCAGTGTTTAAACTTTCCCTGCATGCAGTGTAGACAGGTGGTTGGCCATAGTGTTGCTCTCCAGTAAAGACCAGCAGCTCCTCCTCCTTCAGCAGGACTCCAGCCCCACGCCTGGCCCCCTGGGGAGCAGGTAGAGCCCAGGAGCCCTCAAGTGGATCTGGAGGCTGGCAAGACGCAAGGGGGGGGATCTGGCTCATGCCCAGGAGGGCCTTTCCAAGTCTTCCAGTTGTCCAGTTACAGTGACAAATAACCACGTGCCTTGTTCCCCACTGCCTACCCGGGTACTGTGAGGTGTGGTGGCCTCTGTGGTGGGGCAGGTGATGGGGGCAGGAAACTCCTGACCAGTGGGTGCTTCAGTGCATACTGAAAGCAAATATATTAAAGCTTCAGAGTTTTTATAACTCTTGCCCCTTACCTCGCCCCAGCCACCCTAGGGGTGGGAAAGGAAGGGATATAAGAACACCCCACTGAACGTGGAGTACATCTCATCAAAGTCCGTGTGCGCCAGCCTGCCCCCAGTCACCACCACGTTGACTGCGTCTCCAGCCTTCAAGTGCATGACGAGGTGGAAGGCTCCCGGGCCCCCACAGGTATGCAGGGCCCCAGGGGGGCGGTGGTATTCTAGGAACTCCCTCCTGTAGCCGGCTGTGTGCAGCTGGGCCACGCTGGCATTGGAGACGGACAGCACCGCCTCCACGTAGGCGTCTCTCTCAGGCGTCAAGGTGGCCGTGATCAGGTAGCGCCCATCATACGGAGCTGTGAAGATCCCTGGAAGGAGGAAGACAGACATCTGTGCTCAGCTGACACCAGCACAGCCCTCGCTGTGGCAAAACTTCAACCTGGATGGGGCACCAGTGTCTTTCCGGCACTTGACAGGGCTGGGTAAAACCAAGGAGCCAGCAGCAGAGGGGAAGTGAGCCGCCTGCATCCTGTACCCACCCTCCAGGCACCTCTGACTCCAGCCACCTTAGGCCTGGTGCTTTTGAAAGCTCCTCAAGGCCAAGGCTGGGCTGCTGGCAGGACCAGGTAACCCCCGGAGGCCAGGCCCTTCCCTAGAGGGGCCACTCCTGCTGGACAAGTACATGGGTGGCAGACATGCTTGGCCAGAAGGAAGCACTGCCATGTGTTCTGGGTCTGGAGGCTGGAGCTGAGGAACAAAGGAAGTTTGTAAGTGCTGTACTATTTGCAAAGCTAGAAGACAGCCCAGAGCGGAGGCGGGCAGGAACAGCTGCCACCCACTGACTGCAAAGGCATTTCGCCTTGCCCACTGCCCATAGCCAGGTGCTAGAAGGGGGTAGACCTTAGGGCCCTGGGCACCCCCAACTGGCAAAGGTTAGGCTACTGAGCCCCTTCCCTAGCATTGAACAGCTGAGTCTTTACTGAGACAGCCAGCTAGCGTGCTAGGCTTGGCTCGCTCCAGGCCACATGTGGCACATGAGACTAGGTCTGGGAATGTGACTGACAGAGAAAGATCTGACTGCCCACGAAGATCCCCTGACCTGTCCTAAGCCTGGAGGGGGATGAGGAAGGTAGCCCGACCCTCAAGATGGGCATTTCAGCAGAGACGTGGGGGCCTATGGGGGCCACTGCACTCCTCCCACCTGGCCTGGAGCACCAGGAATTCCATTTCTCCCAGTACTGGGGTGAAATCTGTGCTTGCTTCCTGGTGGGCCTGGGGGTTTAGGCAGACAGAAGCCCGGTAAAGATGGCGGCTACCACCTGCCCAGAAGAAAGTCCCGTTCTCTACCCACTGGCTTAGGAGCTGCAAACCCTCCCTAAACTCCACTGGCCCCTCAGGGAGGACCTGATCACGGGTAAGGACCATGGTGGCTGAAGGCTCAGACTGGGAAAGGCCCAGGCCAAGGGGACCTCACCTCACCTGCCTCGGAGCTCTTCTCCCAGGCCACCCCGGGAGGATGCTGGGAACCTGCAGTAGAGCCCATGCCCACTGTCGTCTCCGGCCCACTCCAGAGAACCCAGGCCCAGTGCTGCAGACGGTGAAGTGATCGTAGTCCAGGGCACAAGGCCTTCCTAGGGAGAACACAGCCCTCCAGCCCCCGCTGGCTCTGTTCATATAAATACACGGGGCCCTCAAGGAAGCCTCCAGTTTGCCCTGTCGGGGTGACCATCAGAGCAGCTGACAGAGGCCAGGCGTGGTGGACTGGGGCCCGCAGAGCCCTCTTCACAGCGACTCCAGTGTTGACCTCACAACACCCACAGGGCTGGGTGCAGCACACGCCCACTCGGGGCCCCTTCTCCAGGGCAGTGCCCTCCCGGATCCAAGTGCCTTTCACTCACCCGTGTCAGGGTTGTACACGTCCCCGTCGTTTACCAACACTTTGTTAAAGAGGACGACGCCCCCGTCACTGGGGAAAGGCTTCTGGGTAAGCCCAGCAGAGAAAGACACGAGAGAGGGCCCTGGACTGCCTGCAGAGAGAGGGGACAGAGCAGGCTGAGACTCCGGGCGCGGGGACTGCGCCAGGGCCCAGATGGCAGGCCCGTTTTCCCTCCCTTGGAAGTGGTGGGGCGCCCCACTCAGCCGTGTGCCGGGCTCCCTAGCTGGGAAGGCCCTCGCCCCAAGTGTGTTGAGACCGTGGCTGCGCACGTCGTGGGCCAGGGAGGCGCGGGCAGGCAGGGGCAATCGAGGGAGCTGCTCACTTGCTGATGAGCCAGTAAAACCCGACCCTCAGGAAACTCATCAGGACCACACAGGGCAAAGGCCCACCCAGCAAGCCTCTCGGGGGACCTCAGTGAGCTGCAATCATGGAGGAGGGAAAATTCTTTTTCTTGGGCCTGAGACACTGGCCTCGGCCTGTCCCGCTGCTGGCTGGGGAGTAGGGCTGGGCCCCAGTTCCACCCTTACCAGCAGGAGGGAGGGCGGGGTGTGGGGAAGGGGCAGAGACCAGCATGGAAAACCCTGAAGGCCTACCTGGCGCGGCTGCAGGAGGTGACCCGGGGTATCCTGAAAAACAACAGGAACTGAATGTCAAGGTCCTACACAGTAGCTCAGTTTTTTCTGAGTCTTTTTTTCTCCCTCCTCCTCAGAAGCTCAAATTGACTCTTCATTACCAAAGAAACAGACATAGAACCGGGGGCCCACTCTGAGCTGCCTCCCTAGACAGGCATCTTGGAACCCACCTGTCCCTGCTCCCTGGCGAGCTCACGCACCCCTGTCAGAAAGGAGGGCACTGAGGGAAGCTGCCCACAGGAGTATAAAACTGAGAAAGACGGGATGTTGGAGCCTTGGAGCCCAGGCCAAGGAAGAGAAGCCCACAGACTGCCATCTCAGACATCCCTTCGGTAGCATTACCTGTCCAAGAGCTTTGCTTCAACTGGACTGAACACAGCGTTAAGTGGACCTGCAGATGGGTGGGTGGGCGGATCCATGCATGGGAGCCGGCATGGGTGAGGTTGGGTGCACACGTTGTGTGGATAAATGGCTACATCCCTCGATGGATAAAGGAGCGGATAGGTGGATGAATGTCTGTGTGGAGGGGCACATGTGGTGGGTGAAAGGATAGAGAGCCCAAAAGAGTGTGCGCATGGATGATACATGGAACAGGAAAGGCCGCATCTCTGCCTAAGACAGCTGCAACCACTGTGGCTCAGGCTGGCTGAGAAGGAAGAGAACAAAACTGGTCAGAGAATGTGCCTCTGTCTTCTCAGCGGTGACCAGACTGCCATGCAGCAGCAGGGACCAGCCCCAGCCCTGCCAAAGTCTGGGTGCCCCTGACGGTGCCCCTGGTCTGACCCAGAGGGGGCTGGTTGCACTGTCTGTCCTATGGCAGATGACATGACCTGCCCCAAGCAGGGTCATCTCTTTACATGTTACAGCCCTCAACTTCACGTTCCTCACCTGTACAACAGGATTAATAGTGGCTGCCCAGGAAGGAGCGCAGAGCCAGGTTCAGTCCTGGGCTTGTGGCAGGAATCCCACACGTGCTCACCTGTCATCCCCCTCCAGCCTTCACTCTGACCACGACCCTAACGGTGCTGACCCTGCCCACCGCACGGAGGACTTGTAACCAGTGGACACAGCTTTCCCCCTTCCTCCTGAGGTCCCGTGACTATCTCCACCTTGTAGTTGAAAGAGCAGAGCCCCGGAGAAGCCATGAAGCTGCCCCAGGTCTAAGCCTGTGATGACAGGGCCCTGGTGGTGCGACCTGCCTCTGCTATTAGGCAGCTGCCGGGACAGTTTCAGCTTCCAGACCCTTCCTTCTGGGAAGACGGATGAGCTGCCGTGAGCACAGGTGTCCGAGCCCCTGGGGCAATTCTAAGTGCCATTTACTGCTATGTCACTGGCTGCTCCAGCCTCTGCATTTCTCATTAGCATAAACTGGTCCCTTAGGCCTTGGCATCCTTGGAAAGCGACCTTTATGAACTTGTCCCCTGAAGGCAAGACCCTGCCTGCAAAGACCCTTCAGCAGAAGGGCTGAAGGTCCACAAAGTCCCCGTGTATTCTCATGCTCAGCTCGGCTGTGCTGCCTTACCTGGTGCGCCCGCGTAGCCTTCCGTGTTGGGGATGGTCCCCTGTCTGGTCTGGCCATCCACCCCCTGTGGCAGGCCTCTCCCTGATACGCCCATCCTCCCTGGAGGCCCAGCCTCTCCAGTCTCCATGATAACCCCTGTGGAGCCAGGCAGGAAGGGCAGCCCTGTCCAGCCAGGCCATGCCGGTGGGGGCAGCTTCTTCTCAGGGGGTCGAGGCTGTAGGGGTCTCTGGGGCAGGACAGGCCGCTGGCCTGTGTGCAACCAATGTCCAGGATCCTCAGGGAGTGGGGGACCACTTGGCCTTGGCAGTGGCAGTGGGGTGGGCTCCAGCTCAGCTGGCTCAATGGGGACCTCTGTCAGTGATGGGGCTGGCGGCCTTCTGGGCATCTGTGGGGCCTTCCCTTGGCCTGGGAGCTGGGGTGCTTCCGAGGGCTCCTCAGCTAAGTATTGGGAAAGCAGAAAAACAGCGTTAAAAACCTCCAACTTCTTTCTCTGTTCAGTCCCATGTCCCCCTCTTCTGAGGCCCACTGAGGCTGGGGTTTCCTGCAGAGGACTACGCTGCTGGCTGTCTCTGGGGCAGGGTATACAAGAGAACACCACAGCTCAGGGACAGCCTGCCTCAGGTCTTCTGAAGCAGCCACAGGTCAGGCTGCCCTCAGGTCTCCTGGGGAGCAGCTAGGACCCCCCCACCCAGGGAAGGAAACTTTCGGCCTCTCTGTCTATACACATAGATGGCTGTGCTCCCCCAAATGGTGGCATCCTTGGCTCCAGCCCCCAAAATGTTCCCATTTTACTGCATGTTGATACAATAGACATGTCACAAATTAGTGAAAGGGACTTGATGCCACCTCACATCTCTAAACATGCTAGTCTCGGAGTCACCACTGGCCAAAGAGGGATGCTACTGTGAGACCCCATGGCTGACCCAGGCAGTGTTAAGGAGAGCTCAGGTGTAGGCCCCAGAGGAGGAGTGACATGTCTCCTTGGGCCGAAGCCTTTGAGTCACCAGCTGAGGGGATTTCCAATGAAGGAACCTCCTGCTTCACTTCTCCTTGCTCTCTGAGACAGCCACATCCTTCCTCCTTTGAATCCATTCCTGGAACCAGCCTTCCAGAAAGCCCTTCCTGACTGCCCACAGGACACGTAAAAATAACCTGGTTGAGAAACCACTGGCAAAAGCAAAACGCCTCCCACCTCCTCACAAGGCCCAAGGGTCCAAACATCTACAGTTATGACCTGACGCAATCTGTAAGCAACTGCCCGGTTTTGTTTCAGAACTCACTAAGGTAAATATGACAGCTGAACACGTGCTCCCAACCACCCCCAGAGACAGGGTGCTGGATCCCTCAAGAGGTTCCTTATCGAACAGCCTTTCCAGAAAAACAGCCTGGAGAGAATTATCCAAAGAACACAATTTCCTATAACTGAAGAAAATGAAAGATCCTACCACAATTATTGAATAAAACATATAAACCAAGGTACATTCAGAACACTGAGAATAAAGAGAAGATACTATGAGCTTTCAAGAGAAAAAAATACAAGAGGTTAACTGCACATCAGAAAGGCACCACTAGGCTTCTCAACAGCATTGGGAAGTAGAAGACCAGAAAACAATGTCTATAAATTTTTTTTTTTTTTGAGACAGAGCCTCAAGCTGTCACCCTGGATAGAGTGCTGTGGCATCACAGCTCATAGCAACCTCCAATTCCTGAGCTCAAGCGAGTCTCCAACGCCCAGCCACTTTTTGGTTGCAGCCGTCGTTTCGCGGGCCGGGCTGGATTCGAATCTGCCAGCTGAGGTGTACGTGGCTGGCGCCTTAGCCCGTTGAGCCACAGGCGCCAAGCCCACCATGTCTTTAAATTTTGAGGGAATATAATTGTTAACTTTGAATTCTATACCCAGCCAAAATATCCATCAATTATGAGCATAGAACAAAGACTTTTTAAAGACAAGCAATACTTTAAAAATATGAAAAGAACCATCTCTCAAGCATCCTATTTTTGTTTGTTTTTTTTTTTTTAAGAGTTTCACTTTGTCGCCCTCGGTACAGTGCTGTGGCGTCACAGTTCATAGCAACCTCCAACTCCTGGGCTTAGGCGATTCTCTTGTCTCAGCCTCCTAAGTAGCTGGGACTACAGGCGCCCACCACAACGCCCAGCTATTTTTTGTTGTAGTTTGGCCAGGGCCGTGTTTGAACCCACCACCCTCGGTCTATGGGGCCGGTGCCCTATCCACTGAGCCACAGGCACCTCCCTCAAGAATCCTCTTAAGAAGCTACTGGAGTTGACAGTAACTCCCAGTCTGGGAGGCCAAGGCAGATGAATTGCCTGAGCTCACAAATTTGAGACCTGCCTGAGCAAGAGACCCTGCCTCTAAAAAATAGCCGGGCATCATGGTGGGCACCTGTCATCCCAGCTACTCAGGAGGCTGAGGCAAGAGGATCACTTGAGCCCAGATATTTGAGGTTTCTGTGAGCTATGATTTCATAGCATTGTACCAAGGGTTATAAAGTGAGACTCTATCTTAAACAAAAACAAAAAAACAAGGTATTAGAGAATGTGCTCTCCGGAACCAAGGAAATAAACTACAAAAAAGACACATGAAGAGTCTAACACAGGAGAGAGGATAAAGACCTCTCTAGGACAGCAGTGAAGGAAGGCTCAGATTCAAAGCCTCATAGCAAGTTCAGAGAGTAACCAGCCCAGAGTGGCTCAGGAAGAGCAAGAATTCCAGGAGGGAGATCACCCCCTGGAATTCCAAAAAATAGAATTGACAAATGATCTGATACTTTTCATGGTATAAAAAAATTGTATGGAGAGGCTGCTGAAGGATAGGAAGACTCCAAAATAGATCTGTAATATCTAAGCAAATAAGAATCTGACACTGCTGGCTCGGCGCCTGTGGCTCAACGGGCTAAGGCGCCAGCCACGTACACCTGAGCTGGCAGGTTCGAATCCAGCCTGGGCCCACCAAACAACAATGGTGGCTGCAACCAAAAAATGGCCGGGCACCTGTAGTCCCAGCTACTTGGGAGGCGGAGGCAAGAGACTCGCTTGAGCCAGGCATTGGAGGTTGCTGTGAGCTGTGATGCCGCGGCACTCTATCCAGGGTGACAGCTTGAGGCTCTGTCTCAAAAAAAAAATAAGAATCTGACACTGCTACTGATTCAGAGAAAAGAAAAAGATAAAGAGCAACATAACCATAGAAAGCTGTTTAGCTCAAACTGCATCGATGCTGAACATTGATTTATTGTGGCTTAACTATATTGGGCACGGGAAGAAAGGGAGCCAGTCTACAGTCACTGAAGTGGACGAGGCAGTTTAGAAATACTGAGGGGAGCACAGAGGAAACAAAATAGCTGAAAGAGCTGGGGCTCTGGGGTGTGAGAAGGGCAATGGGGAGGGGCTGCAGAGTGGGACTTCAGTACCAGCTTCACGCTGATGTTTTACTTATTTTTATAAAGCGAAATTACAGAAGACACTGAGTGTTTCTACCCACCCCTCCAGTCTCAGCATGTGTGAGTCTACTCGTCTGTCTTCCTCCCAGGGCACAGCAGCCCTAACCTCCCTGCTCTTCTTGGATTTGCTCCATCCAGAATCATTCCTTTCTCCACTCAACTTTCTTTTCTTCCTCCCATGGGCTCTTTTTAGCCCAAATATATGTGTCACCTTCCAGAATCTGGGAAAAAATGCCCTTCCTTTGCTGGGGACAGTGGCTCATGCCTGTAATCCTAGCACTCTGGAAGGCTGAGGTAAGAGGATTGCTTCAGCTCGGGAGTTCGAGACCAGCTTGGGCAAGAGCAAGACCCCTATCTCTACCAAAAATAGAAAAATTAAGGGCAGGCGAGGTGGCTCACACCTATAATCCTAGCAGTCTGGGAAGTTGAGGCAGGTAGATTGCCTGAGCTCAGGCATTCGAGGACAGGCCGAGCAAGAATGACCCCATCTCTAAAAAATAGCTGATCATGGGGCAGGCAGCTGCAGTCCCAGCTACTTGAGAGGCTGAAGCAAGAGGATTGCTGGAGTCCGAGAATTTGAGGTTCCTGTGAGCTATGATGCCGCAGCACTCTACTGAGGGCCACAATGTGAGACTCTGTCACCGCCCCCCCCCAAAAAATAAAAAAATAGAAAAATTAGCTGGGTATTGTGGCGAATACCTGTATTCCTAGCTACTTAGGAGACTGAAGCAGGACTGCTTGAACCCAGGAGTTTGAGATTACAACCTAGACCTCTGTGAGCTGTGATGACACCACCGCATTCTCTCCAGGGGATGGAATGCGACACTGCCTCAAAAAAAAACACTTGTCCTCAGTTTTACAACACTCAATGAATCAATGAATTACCCTTGACAAAGTACCTTTAAAATGCCAAGTACAGGCCCCCTCAAACGTGATCTTTTCCTTTCCATCCCCACCAAGCCCTTCAAATCGGCCCCCTTCCTCGTTACTCACCCAGGAGCCCCGTCTCGCACATTCCACTCTTCCTACCCCTTCTCTCCCCCGCTCCCTCTTACACATGCTTGTGGCCAAGGCCAGCTGATTCTAATTTTCAAATATCCCTGCCTCCTCCATCCGCACCTTTCCCAGAATGCTCTTTAGGAAGCATTCTAATCATTACTTCCTGCTCAAAAACCCCCATCGCTCGCCACTACTCATAAAATCAATCAGAATCTCCTGCAGCACTCGCGTCCCCTCCTCGCCCAGTGTCTGCGCTCTGCCCAGCCCCCGTCTCACGTCCTCACTTTGTGCCTTTGCTCTTCCTGTGCACGCCCTGAGCCGGCGCCTGTGGCATCCTCCCTGGAGAAAAGCACCCGTCCCTGAGGCCCCAGGTCAAGTACCTCCTCCAGGAAGCCCTCTCAGGTCTGCCCGGTAGGGCAGGGACCGTCCTGCCCTGGACAGGAGCCCACATGGGCCCTCAGGGCTCTTCTGACAGTTGGTGGCCCTCCTCCTGGCAGGATGGTGAGTGCTTGAGGACAGAGCGTGGCACGGGGCCTGACCCAGCACACTGAGCAATGCATTTAGTGAATGAAAGAAGGCTGCTAGTGGGACAGGCACTACGTATGGGTCATGCCCAGTCCACGCCATTCAGCTGGGCACCCTAACTGTGCCACAAATAATAGGCATTCTGGGAGCCTCTGGGGCAGTTCTGGTACATACAGGATGATGACAATTCCTTTTATAGCCATCACTCCCTCAACACCCAGAGCTGTCACACTAAGTGGAGAAGAAGGAATGAACTAAGATACAGCTCGGGGCCAACAACCTCACGGGCCTCCCAGGGAGTCCGGCACGAGCACTGTGGAGCCCCAAATGCTCCAAAACAGCTGCCACATCACCCAGGGATGACAGGGAAAAGCCATTGCCCCCAGCCCCAGCCTCTCCCAGCCCTGGCTCAGTCACAGGGGTCCGGACGCACACATTTCCTACCAAGTCCTGCCACTCTGCCCACTCTGGGAGGACCACTCTCCACAGAGGCCTGCTTGCTGACAGCAACTGGACCCCCCTCTGCCCACTCTGGGAGGACCACTCTCTACAGGGGCCTGCTTGCTGAACTGAACATATGTTTCTAATTCGGAGAGAGGCCATTTGAAATGAATTCTTCCAGAAAGCCAAGGGCTGCTTCCCATGTGTTCAACTCACACAGAACGGTCAGGACGGACCAGCTACAGGGCACCCCGCCTGCCCACTGTCCTGGCACCTTGTGTCACCGTGAGCAGGGTGAGCAAGGATGGGGGAGGCTGACACCCTGGTTTCTGTCCTCAAAAGCTCTTATCAAAAGCTAATTTCAACTTTACTAAAAAAAAAAGACTTTTTTAAGAAAAGCCCCAATGATCCCTGAGGCTAAAAACTGGTATTATGCAGCTGAGTCTGGGTCACCCATCTGCAGGGAAGCCCTGAGGAGCTGGCCCCAGACCTGGCAGCCAGCCAGGGACCCATCACAGAACAGGAGGCTGTGAGGG
Source organism: Arctocebus calabarensis (assembly GCA_963573935.1). NCBI lineage: Eukaryota > Metazoa > Chordata > Mammalia > Primates > Lorisidae > Arctocebus > Arctocebus calabarensis. Next base: position 12,780 of record CAUYON010210670.1, on the reverse strand, counting down.
AAGCCTTAGCTGTCAGGAGGCAGGGTGGGAAAGCCACTGAGAATTCCTGTCCGTGTGACGGGCTCAGTGCGCAGTGCCCTCCTGCCACCCAGGCTGGATTTGATGCCAGGCCGATGAAGTGATGGCTGTGGGTGTGCCCACGGCTGTAAGGCTCCGAGCACGTGCACCTGCTCTCAGCCGCGGTCTGGCCGGGTAAAATCTGCTCTCCCTGTGTCCAAAGGGCACACCCGCTGACCAAACACTCAACCAGAGAAGGATTTTAAAGATGCTGGCACACTCAGCAGCTGGATGGAGATACCGGCACAGTGGAGGGCCCGGCCGAGGGGCACAGCACCACCTCCCGGGGCAGAGCCTGATGCCGTCCCCGACAGGCGAGAGAGAGGCTCTGCTCGGCAGAGATCCCGAGCATCCACGGGGCTGGTGCTGAGTGGGTACAGGAGAGCTCAGACGGGGGGTTCACGAGGAAACGACAGTGCCCTTCCCCGCAGGACACGGCTGACAGGCAGGTGGGCAGGAGAAGCCTCAGAGCTCAGAGACAAGTGGAGAAAAATCTGAATCGTTCTCTTAACAACATGGGGTTTGGGGAACACACACCCACTGAACAGTTCTGCTCGGAGCAAACAGCCCTCTCGAAGCTGTTTGGGGCTGTGGTTGGAATGAAGAGAAAAGTCCCCAAGCTCGTGAGTAGGGGCCACACTGACGCCAGGATAATAAGAGTCCAGACATAATGACAGTGAAAGCCCACAGAATAGGCCTAAATGGGGAAAACTGGCCTAAATTTCTCCCAAGGACCTGGGAATACAAACACAGCTCCTGTTCCGCGTGCTCGTATCTGAGGCGACGTATTTCAACTGTGAAGGACTTTGCTGTCACTGAACCCCATAGAGAGGGCTCACTTAGCTGAGCTGCAGCATCACTTGGACTGTTTTCTTTTTGGCAGAAATTCATACACTGATTCTAAAATGTAGATGGAAATAGGAGGATCCCTACTGCCTGATTCCAAGACTTACTCTAAAGCTACATTAATAAGCCGCGAGGAGAGATGCCACACACCAGGGCACGGGGACCTCGTGTCCAGCAGCCTCGGTGTGTGCAGTGTCACAGGCCTTGCTTTACTCTGTGCCCCGTCCTCCTCTCCCTAATTCCCCCCTCTTTCTGGGCACAGCTTGCCTTGGTTTGGGTGTACCCTCCTGCCTCTGGTACAGGAGATCAGAGCTGGAGGTCTTTAGTTTTGTTTTAATTCCAAATTTAATTACAAATTCCTGGGCCTCACTTCATCCCTGCTGAGTGGGAAGCTCCTGAGTGAGCCCAGGAGTTCCTGGTTTTCATTACAAGTCCCAGAGGATTCTGTGCATGCAGCCATGGGAAAGCTCAGTTCTCAGAACATTGCAGTTCTAAGTTCAAGGTTAAGATGGAGAAAAGCAGCTCCTACTTACAACCACCACCGAGCACTGCAGAAACCAGATATCTGTCCATAGGGTGAAAGAGTGTGAGCCGTCGGCTTGGCGCCTGTGGCTCAGCGGGCTAAGGCGCCAGCCACGTACACCTGAGCTGGCGGGTTCAAATCCAGCCTGGGCCCGCCAATCAACAATGACGGCTGCAACCAAAAAATGGCCGGGCGTTGTGGTGGGCGCCTGTAGTCCCAGCTACTTGGGAGGCGGAGGCGGGAGACTCGCTTGAGCCCAGGAATGGGAGGTTGCTGTGAGCTGTGATGCTCTGCCTCAAAATAAAAAAAAAAGAGTGTGAGCCGTCAAGAGCTCAGCATGGCTGAGTGTATGCAGTTCATTTCATCTTTATGTGTTTCTAAATCTCTGGGACCACCATGACAGCCTGGGCCTAACCTCGCCCCGCACTCAGCTAATTGTGACGAAGGGCCACAGCAGTGAGGATGTTGCTGTCAGGTGGCCCCGGGCCAGCCCTCTGGCTAAGTCCTAACCTGAACTGTCCACGCTCTTTCACTCTAACAGCTTAACTTAAGCAACTTGGTAAGAGCAGGATTCTTAAATCCGTAACACCCCTAAATGAAACGCTGTGAGACGGAGCAGAAAGTGCAGGAGGGTAGGAAGAGGAAGTGATGCTGCTGTCCCTGGGGTGCGCTGAGCCCCGACTGCGGCATCCAGCAGGCGTCCCTTCCTGGAAGGACAATGTGGCGAAAGAGACTTGCTGGGCACAGAGACGGCCTGCCCCCACCCCTCTTTCTCAACAGCAGCACCCGCCTCCTGGCTGGCAGAGGAACAGCCAAGTCCTGGCCTCTACATCAGGCCGAGGCAAGCTGCTGTCCAGACACTCCCTGGGTGGCAGGCCGGAAGACAGCCTCTTCCAGACCCCCACGCCTGGGATGCCAGGACACGCTCTCCCAGGCAGTGTCTCGTGAGCGTATGCCTACAGCACAGGTAAAACCAGGTGACAGGGGGAAAGGAACAGAAGAGGGGGCACTGAGATGTTTTGATGGCCTAATGCCCCACCGCTTGTGAATGTGAAAACAGGAGTGAGGGCCCCCCGCTGGCATCCCTAGGGGAACCCTTTTCACTTAGGACCCGACTTATTCATAAGTGACGAGCTTCTGGTCAACAGAAGTATTTGTACAAGAATTTGTGAATGCTGGGAGGAGAGATTTCCAGGCTTTTTACACTCTGTGCCTGACCCCCCGTGTAGAAAAGAAGAGGAGGGAACCACCCCGCGGCCGTCTACGGCATTCCCACCCCTCTCACTGGCTCGCCCGCTTCCCCGGGGCTGGAGGTCTGTAGGAAGAGTTCAGCCAGGACCAGACTGAACATCCATTCCAGGGGGCAGAGTGACAGTGACAGGTGATGCTTACTGAGTGACCACCAACTGCCGGGCACCATGCCTAGGAGTGTTAATCCTCATTCCAACCTCTCCAGGCAGGTAACATTATCATTACTTCCAATTTATAATAAGGAAAGGGAGGCATTAGGTCCATAAATAACTTGCCCAATGGTGGCACCTGTAGCTCAGTGGTTACGGCACCAGCCACATACACCGAGGCTGGTGGGTTCAAACCCTGCCTGGGCCAGCTAAAGCAACAATGGCAACTGCAACAAAAAAGTAGCGGGCATTGTGGTGGGCGTTGGGAGTCCCAACTACTTGGGAGGCTGAGGCAGGAGAAGCTCTTTAGCCCAAGAGTTGGAGGTTGCTGTGAGCTATGATGCCACAGATCTCTACCCAGAGCAACAAAAAGAGACTCTGCCTCAAAAAAAAAAAGAACTTGCCCCAAATCACAAAGCTAGTATAGATGAGCTGGGTTTTCAAACCCAGGAAATAATCACTTCCTGGTCCCAAATCCGATAGTTTCTCCTGGTACTTACAATCCAAACCCTTCAGCACAGCCTGCAAGGCCCTGTCTGATCTGATTGCTAGCCTGTCTTCGACCTCACTGCTCATCCACTCGGCCAAACTGAAATTCTGACTTTTTCAAGACTCATTCCTGCCTGAGGACCTTTCAATACGCTGTCCCATCTGCTGGGACCATTTTCTCACACTGATCTCTACAGGGGTCACCCCACTTTACTCACATCTCTGCTCAAGTTTGCCCTCTCTACAGCTGCCTTCCCTGAACCCTCACCTAAAATAGGTCCCCGTCCCCCATCCTCTGTCACCTGGCTCTGTTTTATGTTTGCTCTTGGCACTGATCACTCATGAAACCAGGTCCTTATCTGTGTGGCTGTGCCTGTCTGCCCTCCCCACTAGAGCGTAAGACCTGTGAGGTCTGGAATCCCAGCACTGTGACACAACTCAGTAAAGACCTGCTGAATGAGTAACCATATGAATACTCGGGTTGGAGTATATTCATCAGGAGAAGGACATCACATCGGCCGGACCCAGCTGAAGGGGAAAAAGTATAAGAATACAGTGGTTTTTCATCTTTTGGAAGTTAGGCACATCTCCGAGTCCTAGATGAAATCCATGGACCTTACGTCCAAAAAATAAATAAATAAAATCTTTGCCTATAATTTCAAAAATCCCTTATAAATCTTTTTTCTTTTTTTTTTTAGAGACAGAGCCTCAAGCTGTGGCCCTGAATAGAGTGCCGTAGCATCATAGCTCACAGCAACCTCCAACTCTTGGGCTCAAGCGATTCCTGCCTCCGCCTCCCAAGTAGCTGGGACTACAGGCGTCTGCCACAACACCCGGCCATTTTTTGGTGTTGTTTGGTGGGCCTGGGCTGGATTCCAACGTGCCAGCTCAGGTGTATGTGGCTGGCGCCTTAGCCGCTTGAGCCACAGGCACCGGCCTATCAATCTTTTATAACTAACAGAAGGTTTGGATCTGTGTGACTGTCAGCTGAGGCTCCTTTCTCTCGCCCCCTGCTCGCCTCCTGCACACTTTAGCCCTCTCCGCAATGCTTCCACAGAACGAACAGGATCTGTGGACAGGGCCACGAACTGAGCAGAAACACCAAGTGTGCCTCCCTGGCCCAGAAATGAAGTCAGTGGTCCAAACCAGTCACACATCGACCCCTCTGGACGTGTGCTCACTAGTAGAGATGAAGACCACCATTAATCCCCCTCCCTTGTCCAAAGACTACCTGCTCTAGCCACTAGAATGTGGCCTGTAGGAGGCCCAGCAGCTTCTGCTTCCCCGTATGACCCATAAATCCAGCTACCTGCGACCACCACGTTGTGAGGAAGCCTGAGGAGCCCCTTCCAGGCAGCGGGGTCTGGAGGAGCAGAGAGGACCAGACACTGGACTGAGCCTCCTGGACCTTCTAGCCAACTGCATGCGGAGTGGAGCCTCAAGCTGATGTCACATAGAACAAAAGAACTGCTGAGCCAAGCCCTGCCCAAGTTTCCGACCCACGATATAATGGAAAACGATAAATACATCTTTGTTGTTTTAAGCTCCAAGATTTAGGGTACAGTTGTCACACAGCAGGAAATAGCTGATTGGTTCACACCAATTCCTCACTAGTAATGCCCTCCCCTCCTACTCATCCTTTAACCATCAGATCCAGTAATTCCTCTTCCTGGAAGTTTCCTCCATCACGTCCCCTCACTCCTCACCCTGCCAGCAAGCACCTCCTCAGCCGTGAAGGCTCGGTGCAGAGCTCACTCCTGAGTCCCTCAGCCTGGGTGCTTGTCTGCACGCCCCGCGTGGGCTGTGTGCACCTGTTCCCAAGGCCATCTCTCTGTCTCCTCACCAGATGTCATTTTTTTTTGTAGAGACAGAGTCTCACTTTATCGCCCTCGGTAGAGTGCCATGGTGTCACACAGCTCCCAGCAACCTCCAGTCCTGGGCTTAGGCGATTCTCTTGCCACAGCCTCCCGAGTAGCTGGGACTACAGGCACCTGCCACAACACTCAGCTAGTTTTTTGGTTTTTTGCAGTTCAGCCGAGGCCGGGTTTGAACCCGCCACCTTCAGGATATGGGGCCGGTGCCCTACTCGCTGAGCCACAGGCTCCGCCCCCCCATCAGATGCCATTTTATCCACATAGGCCACACACACACCCAAACACCTACCACATAACGGAAGCTCAATAAGATGTGATGGACTGGAAGGATAAAACCTTCTGTGACTCTCTGGCCTTCCCACACAGTGTCGCTCATTCTCTCTACAGACCTGTGCCTCCTTCCCACTGACGCTGCAGTGCATACCCTTCTCCACGTCCCTCACACAGTCTGGCACACAGTAGGCACTCAACACGCATCCTGTTGACTTAACTAACGGACTGTGATCTTAGCTCCAGGTTCGCCACCCATGGACCTCTGACACTCAGATTGCAGATCTCCCAGACCTAGATGCTATACAAGGACACGTAAGGCCTTGCCTGTTTATTTCTGCACCTTTTTGATCAGTGAAATTCTCCAAAGTCCAAGCTATCTGCAGCCACAATGATGAGTTCAGTCCAAAGGACAATGCTTTGGAAGCTACATTCTCTTTAAAGGCATTTGCCAACTCCTGCTGCAACAGAGGAATGTGAAAGAGTTAACCCAGCTTCCCACGCTGCCACAGAGTTGCACATCAACTGGGAATATCTGGTTCCATCTGTTATGATAAAGCACAGTCCAGACAGCACCATGGGCCTTGTTGCTGCAAGGGACAAGTCACTCCATGAGCACACACACAGGCTATGACCCTTACTCGACATTCCAGAGATAACAGGCGCTGAGTGGGCCAGGGAGGAAGGGCCGGGTTATAAATAACGTGGTGCAGTGGGCTGGACACTGGGGTAGGGGCCAGATTCTTAGGTCCTGTTCAGCCTGGTGACTCCTTATCTGTAAGGCAAGCACTGGGGTCTGCGGACATCCAGAGCATTTTCACACCTGACTCCCTTGGACCCTCCCTTCACCTCCTGGGGAGCAGGGACCCGGCCTGGGCTCCCCTGGCCAGGCCAGGACTCATCTGCCTCCCACGTGTAGCCCTCCCCTCCTTAGGCTGCATGTCTCTGCTGAGACTGATCACACAATCCCAGGGGCTCACAGAGGTCGTGAAACCTCAGCTCCATGTATAAGGTCATGTCACCTGGAGCTGAAAGTCCCGAAAGGGAGGATGGGAGGAAGGACAACAGGGCAGAGGAGGTCAGGAAACCGGCTCCCTCTGGGCAGAGGCTGGCCCTCAACAAGTGCCTATAGACTAGAGAAGTCTGGGCTCAGCTCCGGGAGACACAGGAGCAGACTGGGAGACAGCGGCCCTCAGATGCAGCCCCGCCTGGGTTCACTCTGAGTTAGTATTTATGTCATCGCTGCCCAGCACCAAACGATTCACAAACTGCCACCATCTGTGTACCACACTTTGGGTAGCACTGATGGGTTTAGTTAATTCCACAAATTGTCCAGAATCTAGCATAATACTGTCACCCGCTGCAAACCGAAACACAAAATCCACAAAATGGAACAGTAAGTCGCAACTTACTTGCTGATGGTTGAAACTTGACCAGCTCCTGCAAATCAGTGGAGATCTGGAAAACGTGGCTGTAGAACTGCTGCACTGAACTCTTCAGGCCAGAAATGTCTCTGGAGTGCGCCCTGAGCGTCCCGTTCATCTGCCTGACGCAGCTCCACAGGCCGCTGACGTGCCTGCTGAGCCCCTCCTTGATCCTCTGAAGACTTCCCGACACCGAGTCCAGTTTGCTGCAAGTCTGTTCCATGCGAGAAACCCTCCCCTCCACCACGGAGACCTCTGTCTGGACCCCCTGCGTCCTGTCCTTACACGCGTCCAGCTCGGAGCGGACCTGGCTCTGGAAGCTCAGCCACCTCTCCTCCAGCTGGCCGCAGCAGTGAGCCTCGAGGTCCTGGGGGGACGGGACGGTCCCCACTGTCCTGTCTTGCTCACCCACCCTAGCGAACCCACCCACCCCAGCATTTTTACCTGCCTGGCAATTCCCCATTTCGTTCTGAAGAGAAGTCACATTGTGTTCTGTGCGGTTCAGCCGAGCAGAGAGGAACCTGAAGTCCTGCTGAAGTTTCCGGAGGCTGCGCTCGGTTTCTTGAAACTTCCTGTGCATCGTGTCATTTAGAGATTGCAGAAGCCGCACGCTGTCCCGCGCGGCTGGGTCCTCCCTGGTCGGCGGAGCGCCTTCCACCCCGTGAGGCTCTGCTTGGAAGTTCTGCAGGCAAATATCCTCAACGACCTGCACTTTGTCCTTCAGGCGGTTTAATTCCATCAGGACCTGTCCATGCCCTGACCCCGCCGGGCCGGGCAGGGCTGACCCAGGCGGCGTGAAAGCCGCATCGGTGTCGTTGGCCATCTGTAAGAGGACGCTTCCCAGGCGGTCTTCCAGAGACTGTATTTTCTGATCGACAAGGTGCTTCAAGCCACCCACCTCTCCATTAATGGTCCCCCGAAGGGTTTCCTCGATGTAAAAGCAGTGTTCTTCGGCGTTCTTCTCCGTCACGTTGATCCTCGCATCCAGCTCGTTCCACCTGGCTTCGAAGTCCACCTCCGGCTCTGGAATGACGAGGCGGTCAAACTCATTGTCCAGCCGTCCATTCAGCACCCTGGTGGCTTCAGCCACTCTCTCGATTTTCTGGTCTAGTGCCTTGATCTGCTGACCAAAGTCACCGTTCTTTTTGCTGTCACAGCAGTTTGGCTGTGCTGAAGGCCCCTGTATCCGAGCGCGAAGGTCACTTATCTCTTTTCGGAGACTCGTTTCCTTTTCCCCTATGAGCTCGACCACCCCCAGGTAGCTGCTTCCGTAGTCGTCACACTGTTGCTGGACGCCAAGCAGCTTGTACTCACACAAGTTCTTCAGGTCGGCCAGCTTTCTGTCCATGCCCTCCACGAGCTCCTCCCTCAGGGCGTCGATCTTACTGTCCACGTACGCCTGGTAGAGCTCGTTGGTGGTCATGGTCACTGTCGGGCCCTGGGCGGCCTCCTGGAGCTGCCTGAGCTGCCCCTCGTAGCCCTTCACCTTCCCGTCTAGCTCTTCCAGCTTGTCACTCTTGGTCTTCAGTGTGTCTTTGACTTCGGCCAGTTCGGACTTGATGTCCTTCATGCCAGACTCTTTACTGTGAAGGACGCCAGGACGCTGGACTATTCCTGTGTCTCCCCCGGTGGCTCCATCAGGCTGGGGGTGCTGGCTGCCAAGCCACGACGGCCGCATTTTACTGGCATCATCCTGAATGGTGTGTTTGAGGTTTTCATTCACTCCAGCAAGGGAAGACTGGAGGTCAAGAACTGTTCTTGTGAGCCGGAGAACCTTCTCCTCAAGCACCTGGATTTTCTTGTCCTGAAGTTCTTGGGGACCCTGTTTTGGATCCACTACCTGGCTTGGTTCTGCTGCAGTTGGGGACAAAGTTTTCTTGGGCTCTGAGACTTGGCTTGGTTCATTATTATCTGTAATAAAGACAAAGTTGGAAGTAGATTAACAAACTGTGGTGTATATATATCATGGAATGCTATTCAGCAATAAGACAAGATGGAGACTTTACATCTTTTATTTTTGCCTGGATGGAGTTGAAACACATTCTTCTTATTAAAGTATCAAGAATGGGCGGTGCCTATGGCTCATCAAGTAGGGCGCCGGCCCCATATACCGAAGGTGGTGGGTTCAAACCCAGCCTCGGCTGAACTGCAAAAAAAAAAAAAAAAAAAAAAATGGCCGGGCGTTGTGGCGGGCACCTGTAGTCCCAGCTACTTGGGAGGCTGAGGCAAGAGAATCGCCTAAGTCCAGGAGTTGGAGGTTGCTGTGAGCTGTGTGACGCCACGGCTCTCTACCGAGGGTGATAAAGTGAGACTCTGTCTCTATAAAAAAAAGAAAAAGAAAAAAACTAGCTGGGCATTATGGTAGGGACCTCCCATATGACACAACAGCACTTCTACCCAGGGGCACAGAGTGAGATTGTGTCTCAAAAAATAATAAATAAATAAATAAATAATAAAGTATCTCAAGAATGGAAAAATAGTCAATGTACTCAATACTAATATGAAATCAATATATAAACAACTAAATGCCCACACAAAAGCAAAAACACAAGTATAGTCTAATAAGGGGGAGGGGAGAGGAGGGGAAAAAGGGAGGGGGAGGAGGGTGGGCGATTGGCGGGTTCTCACCTAATGTGCCCAATGTGAGAGTGTTCAGCACCCCTGGGTTGAAGGACTCTACTACAACTTGAACTTTACCTTAGAATCAAAAACAATGTAACCTAAACATTTGTATCCTCATATTAATCTGAAATTTTATAAAAAGGAATAACAAGATTGCATTAATGTACACAGGTATGATTTAATAAAAAAAAAAAAGGAATTACAAAAAGAAAAAGGTGGACGTGAATTAACATTTTCTACCTTTAGCCAGTTTCTGCAAAGACAATAAATGGGACACGTACACAATACATTCCGCCTTCACTTCCAGCCATCTACTTAAGTGTGGGTGATCACCGTGGTAGTGGAAAAGAATACGGGCTTTAGCGTCAAGTGGACCTCTACTGGCATTCTGGCTGTGCTACTTACTGTTTCCCCTTGAACAAGTTCACCAGTCTGTGAACAATAATCCCCTCATCTACAATGAGGAAGAGGAATCTTTTACCTCTCCGTTAAAAGAATATACACATTGCTGGGCACAGGTGCGTATGCCTGTGATCCGAGCACTGTGAGAGGCTTTGCTTGAGGTCAGGAATTAGAGACCAGCCGAAGCAAAAGCAAGACCTTGTCTCTACTAAAAATAGAAAAATTAGCTGTGTGTGGTGGTGCGTGCTGTAGTCCCGGCTACTCGGGAGGCTGAGGCAGGAGGATCGCTTGAGCCCAGGAGTCTGAGGCTGCAGTGAGCTAAACGATGCCACTGCATTCCAGCCAGGGCAACAGAATCAGACTCTATCGCAAAAGAAAAAAAGGAATATGTACGTGGCACCTAATAACCAATGGTCGCTTTCCCTAAAGGGAAATAGTCATCATCTGCTTTACCACATGAACACTTTATTCCCACATCAGTGAGCTGTAGCCACACCCACGGGTTGACTGCATGCTGTAAAACCACAAGAAGCCACTTTAGCAAGGTCCGCCCATCAGCTGTTAGAGGATGATATCATAGGATATGAAAGCGTCTGATACTATCCTCAAAGCAAGCCCGAATGTCTTATCTTTTACTTTCACTATTCCTAGGCTAAAAGAGTCTCTGAGACATTGTTTAGTCCTGTGATGCAGCTGGGAAAATGCAAAGCATCAGAGAAATAAAGCAGCAGTTCTGTTATTGTTTCCTAACAACAGAGCACTCTGGCCGAGTACAGTGAGAGACGCAACGTCCAAAAGCACAGGCACTGAGAGTTGACCAGATGCCGTGTGGTGCCTGCAGCTGCAAAGGCTCGGAGGGCCCTTCAGCCAGGAGTCTGGGGCTGCCCTGGGAGACGACGTGGTGAGACCCTTCTCTAAAATAAGAGAGGAGGAGGAGAATGCGAACCATGAATTACTGAGCTTTGGAGAATCCCATTCTGAGAAAATCACTCCCAAGAGAATCCAAAAGAGAGAAAAAATTACAACAATGAGAGCCAGATGAACTAATACACATCCACACAAGAGAAAAGTTCAAATTCAAGTTGGGGCAGGGGAGCAGCGAGGGGGATGGGTGTGTTCCCTCTAATGGGCACGAGGTAAGGGTATACGGCCCACCTCCTGGGCCAGGGGCACAACTATGACCAGGACCCTACCTGACAAAGGCAAACATTATAACCTAATCGTCTGTACCCACAAATGAATCTGAATTTTCTTTTTCTAGAAATAGAGTCTCACTTTGTCACCCTGGGTAGAGTGCTATGGTGTCACACAGCTCAGAGCAACCTCCAGCTCCTGGGCTCAGGCCATTCTCTTGTCTCAGCCTCCCGAGCACCTGGGACTACAGGCGCCCGCCACAACGTCCGGCTATTTTTCTGTTGCAGTTCAGCCAGGGCCAGGTTTGAACCCGCCAACCTCAGTATTTGGGGCCGATGCTCTACTCACTGAGCCACAGGCGCCGCCTTGAACCTGACATTTTTTTAGAAAGCAAAGCAAAAAGACAATGATAGTGATGATTCATGAAATGAAAATAAATCGATAGACACAGAGATAGTTAAGCAAAAGGAGACTACGGGAACCTGCGGCAGGAGGATGAAAAACAAGCCACGCGTCTGAAGATGAGAAGGTTACGACGGCACAGAGGACCAGAAGGGCTCACGTGAGCCAGCCTGGTGACGGCGGTGAGGTGTGTGTCACACGGTAGAAAAAGTCAAACGCAACATCTATGACAACTAAATAAAACGTTTTAACAAACTACCCTGAAAAACACTGGAAGTAAATTTACAATGTACCTATTTTAATTGAATGGTCATTGTTCTTTCTTCCTCTAAACTTTTGCACAAGATCATAGCAGCAGCTATTATTAATTAAGATGAAGTCAGTGGTAAAACCAACACTGAAATTCAGATGTCCAGACTCCTAAGTATCTTTTTCCCTACAGAGATAATGAACACCTTACTTTCCACAGTGGAAAATTTTCTTCTCGTGGGACACTTGACTAAAAAAAGAAAACAAGTTATTGACTCATACATAATTGAAATGTTATCCTGGGCAAAGGAAATAAAATAAAAGGCAGCGAATGGGGAAGATCAAGAATATGTAGGTTGGCTCGGTGCCTATGGCTCAACGGGCTAAGGCGCCAGCCACGTACACCTGAGCTGGTGGGTTTGAATCCAGCCTGGGCCTGCCAAACAACAATGACGGCTGCAACCAAGAAATGGCCGGGCGTTGTGGCAGGCGCCTGTAGTCCCAGCTACTTGGGAGGCGGAGGCAAGAGAATCGCTTAACCCCAAGAGTTTGAGGTTGCTATGAGTTGTGATGCCATAGCACTCTACCAAGGGTGACATAGTGAGACTCTGTCTCAAAAAAAAAGATGATGAAACTGAGGCAGCACCTGTAGCTCAGTGGGTAGGGCGCCAGCCACACACATCAAGGCTGGCAGGTTTGAACCTGACCCAGGCCTGCTAAGACAACAATGACAACTACAAGAAAAAAATAGCCAGGTGTTGTGGCCGGCATCTGTAGTTCCAGCTACTTGGGAGGCTGAGGCAAGAGAATTGCTTAAGCCCAAGAGTTTGAGGTTGTTGAGAACTGTGACGCCACGGCACTCTACCCAGGGCTTCTCAGAGCTTGAGACTCTGTCTCAAAAAAAAAAAGAAAATGATGAAACTGAGGCGCAGTGGATCACACCTATAATCCTAGCACTCTGGGAGGCCAAGGCAGGAGGATCGCTTGAGCTCAGGAGTTTGAGACCAGCCTGAGGCAAGAGTGAGACCCTGTCTCTACTAAAAATAGGAAAATTAGTCAGGCATGGTGGCAGGAGCCTGTACTCCTAG
>CAUYON010210667.1:0-34061 GCA_963573935.1 Arctocebus calabarensis | reverse complement strand
TTGCTTGAAGATTCATTTTTTTTTTTTTGAGACAGAGCATCAAGCTGTCACCCTGGATAGAGTGCCGTGGCATCACAGCTCACAGCAACCTCCAATTCCTGGGCTCAAGTGAGTCTCTTGCCTCCGCCTCCCAAGTAGCTGGGACTACAGGCGCCCGCCACAACACCCAGCCGTTTTTTGGTTGCAGCCGTCATTGGTATTTGGCAGGCCCGGGCTGGATTCGAACCCGCCAGCTCAGGTGTACATGGCTGGCGCTTTAGTCCGCTGAGCCACAGGCGCTGAGCCGCTTGAAGACTCATTGTCAGGTTCCCTGCCACCCTGTCCCCTTCGCCACACGAAGGAAACAGGCGTGACACGGATTAGAAGAACAAGCTTGCAAGAGGCAGGCTAAGCGTAAGTGCAGGGTAGCCCCGAGCAACCTCTGCAGTAGCCATTTATTGAGACTGTAACAGACCGAGGGGAGTATTGGATAATGACCGCATGCTTAGGGATTGCCACAGGCTTAGGCTCCCTCTCTGCAACTAACACCTGCGGATATATTGCCCAAGGGTCTGCCCACAAACGGCAAATCATCTCGCTCAGAGGCCCTCCAGCTGTCGGCATCCTCCACAACTCCTATCAAAACTCTATCAGTGAGTGGCAAGTGACAAGTAAGCTGAATCGGGTGACAGGCTTTAAATCAGAAATAACACAAAAGCATTTTTATGTTCATTACTTTGCAAATAGATAAGCAGGTGAGAGTCATTGGGAAGAATTAGAGGTCACTCAGGAAGTCAGAGGCTAAGGAGAGACTAAAGCTTCCCCCTTCTCCAAGCAGGTAAGTATCTGGCTGGGGTGGAGCTTGGATTCCATCCACAGCCTTCCTTGACATAGTATTCCAGGCTCGTGGCTCTCTCCACTTGCCAAGTAAAGACTAGTATTGGAGACTCAGGCGGCTCCCTTTAGTGCTTCAGATAATGTATCAATTTCCCAGAGTTTGGACCTGGCTATCACAGTGACTTGAGAACTGTCTGGAGAAGTTTGAGTAAAAGCTGGGTGGATTAGTCACCAGGCTGCACCCTGACCCAGCCCCCAGTTCTGCAGGTACAGAACAGAGCTATGAAGGGAGATCTGAGTGCCACACAGCCTGAATACTGTTGGCTCACACAAGATTTTGAAAAAAAAAAAAAAATGTTGAATTACTTGACCTTTTAAAATGGGATGATTCTATATTTAAAAATGTACGTTTCTGGCTTCTTTTAAAAATGTAGATGATCTGGAAATATTGGGACCCAAATTTCTGCATGACAATAATTGCACAATAAATGGTCCTTCCTGAGACGGTCCCCACTCTACCTGGCAAAGTTGTTGAGGATCAGTTTGCAGATATCATCTTGCTGGGCCCCTGTAGCCGTTTGAGTCTGAGACTCCCTGGAGCAGCCACTGGATATTTAGCTCTTTGTAGATGGGTTGTTCCTACTCCTGCAGGCCCGATTCCTTCCAGAATGCTAACCGGTCACTTTACTACAAGGGAGTATGCTGTGGAGGGAAAGGTGCCAGCCCTCCACTTCTTATTTATTTGTGCTTGTGGGCCTCTATCTGCTCTGATATGGGCCATTAATCACCTTGGGCATCATTATTAACCTCCAAGCACCCAGGTTGTAGGAGGCGAGAACATCTTTGTTCTCTAGCCTGGTTCCCTGGATGGGGAGCCTCGTGTCCAATTCTGAAGGCCAGCATTTTCAGAGAAGCATTAACTACTTAGAAACTCACCTGCATCAGGAGGACCGTGACCTGGATATGAAGAGACAGGAAACTGCACAATATGAGGAAAGATTAATAGACCTGGGAGTCTTTAGTGTAGAACAGAGAAGACCCAGGCAACATGATTCCTTCTAGGCAGTCATGTGAAAAGGTGGTTAGTTAGTTACTCCAGTTAATAGCACTAAAGAATATAACTAGTCACAATAATGCTAATATCAAGTATTTATCTAGTGCTTACTAGGTGCCTGGCAATGTTTCAAGCACATACATTGACTTAGTAATTTTGACACAAAAATTAAGAAATAGAAGCTACGGGAATATTGATTTTGCCAAATTGTTATGGTCTAAAGATGGAAGTGACTGCCTTGGTAAGTAGTGAGTTCTCTGTCATGGAAGGAATGCAAACATAGAATGGAAACCACTGAGATGCATCAAAGGGATGATTGTATCAAAGGATTCTTAAGGTTTCTTTCACCCCTGACGTTCTATGATTCAAATAATTTAATTTCAGGGGCCTCCCATGGGGCTGACTGGGGGAAGATGGATACATGGGTTGCAGGAGATAAAATAAGAGAACTAAGGAATGAAGAGGTGAGCTCAGCTCTGCAGGTCTCAGTGTACAGAAAAGTGAGTATGTCTGAGGTCAAGGGGGACAAATTGTTCAGCTACATAAATGTACTTGAAAGTTTGTATTTGTTAATCTGTGGAAAGAGATAGATACACTAAGAGAATCAATTGTGTGTGAAGCTTCTTGGGGGCCCTGTGCTCTTTACCACCCTGTCAGAATGCGACAGACCCGAGCTGAGTAGCTTGTGTGATTAGAGGGGTGCTTTCTCCTTATAGGTTATAACACACTGGTGAGTTATTAAATCACTTTGGTTGGTTGTCACTATCAAAAGGAAGGAAGGAATGAAGGAACGAAGGAAGGAAATTTCAGAGCACAATACAAGTAATTAAGATATTAATAGTTACATTAAAATTTTGTTTCAATATTGTGTGAGTCTATACATGGCTTACGTGTGTGCACTGAATTATGATGCAAAATTGATTTGAAGACCACGAGATCAGAGCCGGAGTGACAGCAGCACTGTTCTTTGGGCCAAATCCTGCCTCGGATTAGTCTTACTTGGTCTGGTTTGGGGCAAGATGGCAACCAAGCGCAGTCCCAGTTGGAGCAAGGAAACAGCCAGGCCTGGGCCCAGCCTGCAGCAGGCAGTAGCAGACTATATGGGCAGATCCCACACTTGCCTTGGGAAGATGCTATTGGTCTTCTTGAAGGAGATGTATGGTCCTCCTGCTCATAGAAATACCTCCCCATGGGTGGTGCCTGTGGCTCAAGGAGTAGGGCGCCTGCCCCATATACCAAAGGTGGCAGATTCAAACCCGGCCACAGCTAGAAAAACTGCAAAAAAAGAAATACCTCCCCATGATGACAGCCATTGCCTTGACACTTCACATTGACCTCACTCTTCCCCCATTCACCCCAGGATGAAGCCAGAAACTTTTGCCTCCCTTGCTCTCTGGAGTGTCCCCATGGCCAGGTCCGTTTCCTTGATCCTTCCATCTCAGCCCCACTGGCACCTCTCCCTAAGATTACCTGAGTGCCTGAGTCACGGCACTGAATTAGAGGCATAGTCCACATCCCCCTCTCGATCCTTGAATGACGTGACTTGTTGAATACATTTGTTTAGTATGATCTGCAGATTGAAAGAACCGACAAAAAATGGTGTCATGGCCTTTGGCAGTTGCTAGGATTGTCCCATGATTTCATCTAAGGCCAAGTCTCCACTTGCACACAGGACCCTGTACTCTCACTTTTTTTGACACATCAATGGTTCCTTCTCAGTTACTCCCTCCTTTGGCACCTCAGCACAATATAATTTTTCCCAACCTCAAAAATCAAAACAAAATTTCTCTTGACCTAATATCCAGCTTTAACTTCGTTTATTCTCTGTAGTGTTAACATTCCTTAGAAGACTTAGCCAGACTCCCAAACTCAACTCTTTTTTTCAATGAGTTCTGACTCCTCCACTTAAACAAAACCATTCTCAGGTTCACCCAGGACCTTTGTGTTGCTAACCCATAGAGTTTTTAATCATTATCTTACTTAAATTATTAGTAATTTAATAATATAGTTGACGATTTCATCTTTTAAAAAATACTTTCTTCACTTGGACCTCAGGACAACACTCTCATGGTCCTCCTTCCTGGCCGCTCGTTCTTTCTTGATCTACCTTGCTAATGCTGTCTTATCTTTCTGATGTTTAAGCATGGGTGCATACTGGTCTTGGTTTGGGGCCTGTTTATCTTATCGATCCGCACTCACACCCCAGATGATTTTGCCTGCTCACATGATTTTATGTACCATATATCTTCTCAAATGTTAAGTGATTGCCCTCCAGAACTCCAGAGGCATATATGCAACTGGCTGATGAACATCTCCATTTGCATGTCTAATGGACATCTCAAACTTAACGTGTCAAAACAAAACAAAACAAAACTGGCAGTTCAATTTCTCAAAACAAAACTGGCAGTTCAATTTCTAGGGTGGCTCAGTAAGCTCCAACTATACAAACCCCCACAGATAATGACTATAAACTCTGAACAAAATACAAAAAACAACCACCCAAAGGTCCTAGGGAATGAAAAAAAGCAGGCAATTTCTGAAGAGGAGTTAATATTTTTTTTAAAAGAATGCATAGGGGCTCGGCGCCTATGCACCGAGCTGGTGGGTTGAAACCAGCCCCGGCCCGCCAATCAACAATGACAGCTGCAACCAAAAAAAAAAATGGCCGGGCATTGTGGCAGGTGCCTGTAGTCCCAGCTACTTGGGAGGCAGAGGCAGGAAACTCACTTGAGCCCAGGAATTGGAGGTTGCTGTGAGCTGTGATGCCACAGCACTCTACCCAGGGTGACAGCTTGCGGCTCTGTCTCAAAAAAAAAAAAAAACAAAAAAAGAATACATACGATGAGGTTCCTATTTCTTATGACTTTTAGCCTAAAGGCAGGCAGGCCACAATAGAGTCACAAAAGACAAATAAAATGATGATAGAAAACCTTTAATCCTTCTGGCCTGAAGAATCAAAGGATAGAATTTGAAGCAACCAAAACTATTGGAAAGTGAGGGGGCAAATCCATGAGGAGAGAGACCCAGAGAGGACGAAACATGAATTTCATTTATAAATTCTGTACAAATCTCTGGTCAATTCCTTACGCATCCATGCAAGAGGTAAGCTTAAGCAGATAAGAATACACAAATTAATTTGAGATTTGAACTGTTGCTCAAGAAACAGTTTACAGCTCGACCCAACCAAGTTAGTTACCTGCTAAAACAAAATCGAACCCCCAAATCAGCATTTATAGGGAGTTGTATAAGAGAATCCAGAATCTCTAAAACTTAATAATCATAATGTCCGAATACCCAAATTATTCAATGTAGGAACAAAATGGAAAATGTGATCCTTTCTTAAGAGAAAAGACATCAACAGAGACTGACCCTGAGATGGCTCAGATGTTAGAATTAGTAGATTGTAATTTTATTTTATGTTTATTATTTTTTTAATCTCAGTGGTTTGTGATGCAAGATAATAATTTTAAAGTAGCTGTTATAACTATGCTTTGCAAGGTGAGGGATCCCATGCTTATAAAAAGGAAACCTCAGCATAGAAATAAACTTGATTAAAAGGAAAACTAAATGGAAATTCTAGAATAGAAAAAGATAATATTAAAAATTTTTTAAAATTCACAAAATTGGCTTAACAACAGAATGAATGTAACAGAGGAAAGGGTCAATGACCTTAAAGTTAGTTCAGAAGAAATTTGAAGAACCAAGAGAAAAAGGATGGGTTGGGGGAAGATAACATCAGAGGCCTGAAAAAAATATAATAATGTCTAATGTGTAATTGAAATCCCAAAGGAAAAGGAAGAGAGTACAAGACAGAAGAAAAAATATACTTGAATAAATTAATGGCCAAAATATTCCCTAATTTGGTAAAAGACATGCACTTAACACGTTCAAGAAACCAGCATATTCCAAGCAGGAAAAATACAGAGAAAACTTCCTTTAAGAAAATCATAGTTGAACTGCTAAAAACCAAGAAGAAAGAGTAAATCTTGAAAGCAGCCATAGAAAAAAGACATATTATATACAGAGGGGAAAAAACAATTCAAATTATGGCTGACTTCTCATGGGAAACATGAAGGCCAAAAACCAGTAAACCAACACCTTTAAAGGACTGAAAGTAAAATCCTTCAACTCAGAATTCTATATCCAGCAAAAATAAAAGTATAATTTTCAGAAAAAGAAAACAAACAAAAAAATCAATATTAGTAGCACTTCACTTCAAGAAATGCTAAAGAGAGTTCTTAGGTTGAAAGGAAAATAATGCAAGAGAGAAATTTGGGTCATTAGAGACAAAGGAAGATCATGGAAAATAAATAAATAGCTAAGTCAATATAAAACCCCCCAAACTGTTGATTCCCAGCCTACTTTCCCCATGGATCTGCCTACCTCAGTGATGGAAATACCATCTTCATAGTCCTCCAGGCAAAACCCTTGGCATTAGATCTTTCTCTCACACCCCAGCAAGGATTCTTGGCTCTATCTTCAAATCAAAACATCTCATCATTCTTTCCACCTCTATTTGCCTTCTTGGTCCAAGCCACTATTATTATCCCTTGCCCAGATTGCTGCAATAGCCTACAAATCAATCTATGTCCACCCCTGCTACTATACATTGATTTCCCACATATCAGCCGTAGGGAACTCTTCTGCTCAACACTCCACTGGCTTCCAAACTCACCAAGAAAGAAAAATTCCTTACCCTAGTCTACAAAGGCCCATATAACATGGCTCCAACTACTTCTCTGATTCTATCCCCTTTAACTACTTCCTCTTTCTCTCTTGGCTTCCTTGCTATTCCTCACACCCACCATGTTTCTGCCTCAGGGACCTTACATTTGTCCTGATATCTTCTCTGATAACTACAGGGCTTACTTCCTTTCAGTTATTTGAGCAAATAATGCCTTATCAATAAATCGTTTTCTAACCACCCTAAATAAAATACCAATACAGCACACATTCCCCTATCTTGCTTTACTTTTCTTCTCAACACTTAACTGCTTTCATATTCAATTAAATATTTGTTGAATAAATGATCAAATGACACTAATATCTGCAATGCAAGACCATGTTCAGATAAAGAGCTCTGAGAGTGCAAAGGAAAGAAACTGTTATTTATTAAGTATCTACCATGTTCTAGCCCTATTGTTTGTGTTGAACTATTTACTCTTTGGCGCCATCTTGTTAAGTAGTTTATTACCGTTAGTTTATAGCAATTTCTTGAGGCCCAATAAGATTAAGTGTTTTACCAAGGTCACTTGAATAGTAAGTGATGGCAGCAGAATTCACACCTAGGTCTTTATTATTTCATTTTAAATTCATTGCATCACACAGTTCCCAAGCCTTTATCTGACTCAGGTGAGGAAGAAAATATCTAGGACAGCTTCCTGGAGGAGGTGGTATTTTAGTCCCCAAGGAATCATATAGAGACAGGAAGATAATATATTGGCATTCTTCAATATAAGGGGTTGGAATGGAGTATAAAGTTGCTAAAAGAAAAGAGATATACCAAGATATATTTAAGAAGTGAGATGAAATCAAGAGCAACCATTGCTACTCACAATACCATCAGAACTATTCAACAATTAGAACTACTCCCAATGCAGCCAGTGACCTAGGTTGGCAATAAGAATGATAATGCTCAAGGGTACATGAGAAATTTACTAGGTGTAGAATATAAATGTCTTAACACAATAACTAAGAAAATGCCATGAAGGCTATATTAACCAATTTGATGAAAATATTTCAGATTGTATATAAAAACAGCACATTGTACTGGATTGCATTAATGTACACAGCTATGATTTAATAATAATATAAAAAAAGAATGATAATGCTTATGATCCTTTATCTGTGTGGAGTGCTTTAATGTTTATGAAGTACTTTTTCACATGACCCTCATGACAACTCTATGAAGGTCAAGGCAAATGTTATTTCTCCCATGAGAGATACAAGGAAGCCTAGGCTCAGCCACTCAGTGCCAACACAGATCTTCCCACTTGAGTCTGAAAGCTCTCTCCAGGTACTGAGATCTCTGTCTGCAAAGGGCTCAGGGCAAGCCATAAGACTTCAGGTCAGATTACTGTAGAAGTGGCTGTGTGAATAACAATAAAATGACAGGATACACTCTGTATACTTCATGATCTGGCTCCATCTCTTTAAAAAAAAAAATTATTGTAGTAAAATATATGAGAAAGAAAAGAAACTTCTGATCTGAGGAACATGAGTCCCCTTTAATTATCAGGCCCAGAGAAGCATTGGAATGTGGTGTGTAACGACAGCTACATCTCACTCTCCCCTGGAGCTAAATAATTATCTTTTGAAGCCACTTGCTACGTGAGCTCTAGACAAATGCCAGGTAGCCATAAAATGCCATACGCTGGGCACGATTACTCATACTCAGTAGTTCAACAATGGGCAGCCAATCACTAATCAATGTTATCTCTGGCAACCAAGGAGAATTCCTGTTAAACAGCTTTGCATCAGCCCACATTAGCACCTCATCCTCCACTAACATCCTCATTAGCATGTTCGCTAGCGCTCCTCAAGGCAACTTAGAAGTGTGTCCAAGGCTGCAGACTTCAACCTTGACCGGCATAAACGCTCTATATTAATTTTGCCGCAGCTTCTTTCTTTAGGTTAACATAGTTATAACATAAAATTTGCCATTTTAACCATTTTTAAGTGTACTGTTCAGTAGCATTAAGTACATTTACAGTGTGGTGCAACCATCACCACCATCCATCCCCCAAAGGCTTTAGTTTAGTTTTCATCCCAAACTAAAACTCCAGCACCCATTGAACACTGATTCCCCATTTCCCCCTCTAGACAGCTCCTGGAAAACCACCATTCTACTTTCTGTATATATGAATTTGACTACTCATACAAGCAAAATCATACAATATTTGTTTTTATGCCTGGCTTATTTTACTGAGTAGAATGTCCTCAAGTTCCATCCATATTGAAGCAGGTGTCAGAATTTCATTCCTTTTTAAGACTGATTACTATTTCATTGTAAAGCTATAACACATTTTGTTTATCCATTTATCTGTTGCTATGGTTCAGTCTTGCTGACAAAAGGCAGCAGCCTCCTTCATCAGAAGTGTTTTTGCCTGTCGGCTGCCAGCCCCAAAGGCAAAACATACCAGCATCTTTTCTCCTTACCCTGTTAGGCTATTCCAGAGGAAATCGCCCACTTAGATCAGCTTCAATTGTGAGCAACATCTTCCCGGAAGTTTCTAGTCTTCCAGGGGATGGTACTGTATGAAGGTGAGACATTGGAACTACTATTTCCTTAAAGAATACAAATGCCAAAATGAGGCAGCGCCTGTGCTCAGCGAGTAGGGCACCAGCCCCATATACCAAGGGCTGTGGGTTCAAACCCAGTCCCAGCTGAACTGCATCAAAAAAAAAAAAAAAAAAGTAGCCAAGCATTGTGGCGGGCGCATGTAGAACCAGCTACTTGGGAGGCTGAGGCAAGAGAATCGCCCATCCCCAAGAGCTGGAGGTTGCTGTGAGCTGTGACTCTACGGCGCTCTACTGAGGGAGATAGAGTAAGACTCTGTCTCTACAAAACAAACAAAAAAAAAGTGGCAAAATGCTCTGGGTCCTTTCACTTCCCATACAAAGACACGTGGCTCAGCTCCCTACCTTGCCTGGAGGACAAAGAGAGGGAGGGAGGAGAGGCCTGCAAGAACAGTCACCCGTCTGTCTTGTTCCCCCACACAATCCTCCAAGAACACCCTGCCCTACCGAGTCATTGCCTGCTAACGCAGAACAGGGTGGTGTGGCCACCTGTTGGCCACTGTGGGTGGTGCAGCCTCAGGGCAGGGAATGGCCTTCTCTTTCCCAGCTACAGGAGCACCCCTCACAGGACAGCAAGTCCCTCCTCCACCCATCCCTCGGGAGTAAAGGCTTACAAGTTGCAATCACTGTGGGAAAAGCTAGATGAAAGCCAAAAATCAAACAAATAAAAAGCAGCTCCTACATCCAGAAAACAGAATTTTATTCAATACTAAAAAGAAATATGCCGTCAAGCCACAAAAAGGCATGGAGGAAGCTGGTGTGCACATTACTTAGTGAAAGGTGCCAGTCTGAAAAGACCACCTACTGTTTGATTTCAACCATCTGACATTCTGGAAAAGACAAATCTATGGGAAAGGTAAAAAGACCAGGGGTTGCCGTTGCCGGATGTGTGGGACGAGGAAAGATAAATAGAGCACATGGGATTTTCAGGGCAGTGAAACTACTCTCTACACTTCTGTGACAGCGGATGCAAGTCTTTATACTTTGGTTAAACCCCCCAGGACGCACAAGGGAAGAGTGAACCCCACTGTGAGCTACAGACTTTGGGTGACAATGATAAGTCAATGTAGGTTAATGAACAAATGTTCCACAGGTGTGCGGGTAGGAGGCATATGGGAACGCTCTATATTCTGTGCTTAATTTTGCTGTGAACATAAAACTGCTCTATAAAATAAAGTCTATTTAAAAAAAAAAAGGCAAAGTATGCCCTGAGCTCTGTTATAAGGAGGGCCACCTGGCTCCTCAGGCCACAGCTGCCTGGCTCTGGGCTCAGAAACCCCTGCTCCCCCAGGAGAGCTCACAGCCCCATTTTCTCTTTGCCTTTTTAATGAACTCTCAGGAGTCCTTCGGGGCTCTCATCTGGGTCACCATTTAGGGTAACTTCTGCAGAAAGTGTCCTCTGCATGGCTACATGGTTGCTTAATGTCCCTTCCCCACAAGGTTGCTTGTTGTCCTCCCCATCACTCTTGCTCCATTACTCTTGTGTGACTTTCTGCCAACACTCATCAGTATCTGAAAGGAGCTTACATGTTTACGTATTTCTTTTAAGTCACCCCTTAATAACATACAAGCTCCATCAAGGCAGAGCCGTGGTCCCTCATGCTCAGCCAGTGGTTGGCACAGAAGAGTTCAATGAATACTTGTTGACTGAATGAATACTTTTGTTACTGACCAGCTATATAATCAAGGGCAAGGCAGTTAAACCTTCCTAGGCCTCAATTTCCTCATCTGTAAAATGGACAATTAGACTTAATGATTGTGCTCCCTCTTGGCTAATGTGCTCTGAGTGTTGTATCAGAATGACCTTGTTTTTCCACTCAAGGGCTTCTTCAAGGCCATCTGGATGACTGGGAAGTGCCAAGGAAGAGAATTCCTAGAAGCTTGATGCTGCTTACCTTTCAGGGTTGGGTCTGCAGGTATAGCAGAGAGGCCAGAATGTGTGCTGAGTAGATGGAGATATGGTAGTTTCTTCCCTAGCACATCGACCCCAAGAGGGCAGGGGTTATGTGTTTCATTGATCTTTATGGACCACATGTCTAGAACAGTGCCTCACCCAGAGAAGGCTCAGTAAATACTTTTTGAGTGAGCAAAGGAGCACTGCGAGGCACTTGGTGCATGTGTTTCCATTCCTGGGTAAGTGTTGTGTGCTATGAAAATAGCAATAATGATCCTTTGCATTGGTGGGACTATCTGTGAAGTGTTTGCACATGCATCATCTCATTTGATACTCATGACAACCCCATGAAATGAGCACCATTAAGTGTCATTATCCCCAATTTAAAGATGAGATAACTGAGGCTCAAAGAGTTCAACCTGCCCAAGGCCACATAGCTGGTAAATGGCGGAGCCTGATCTAAAACCCAGGATTTTCTCATTCTAGATCCAATGCTTGTGTGTGCCTATGTGTTTCTGGGTATGCAAAGCTCTGAGTGTGAGCAGGAGGAGAGTTCTCATGTCAGAGTCAGAGCCTTGAGGAGAAAAATGGTGAAGGAGAGGGGAAAGAGCTGCCAGCAGGAGAGTTGGAGTGAAGCCGAGCCCAGGCCTGCATGTACAGATTGGGACTGCCAGGCCAGGAGGGGAAGGTGAGCAGAAGTCAGCCCACTCTTTCCTCTAAGAGCAGCTGGCTGAAAACCCTAAGGGAGGGAGGGGGGAACATCCAGCCTTAAGGACACATGTGGCCTTTTAGGTTCTTAAGTGCAACCTTTTGACATAATCCACATTTTATAGAATGAATCCTTTTATTTATTTATTTTTTAATTACATATTTTATTGAAAATAGTCAATTTAAAATATATACATTTTTTAAAATACCATGTTATTGAAAAAATGTTAAACTTTTCATACAAGTATCATTTAAATCCTTTCATTTTTATTAATACATTTTTGTTCATCTTTCATATTTTTATTTTATTGAAAAAATGAACATATTTTAAGAACCAAAGAATAAAATAAGCTTCCCCAATTGACTGGCACAAATACAACATTAGTAAGCCACAGGAACTAAATTGATGGATGCTGCCCTCAAGATTTAGTTCTAACTTCCCACCTTATTGGTGCCACTACGGCATGAGGCTGATTGGGAAGAGTTTACAGGGCTCAAGTATGCCTCTCTTGGCTCAGCGCCTGTGGCTCAACGGGCTAACGCGCCAGCCATGTACACCTAAGCTGGCAGGTTCGAATCCAGCCTGGACCCGCCAAACAACAATGATGGCTGCAACCCAAAAATGGCCAGGCGTTGTGGTGGGCACCTGTAGTCCCAACTACTTAGGAGGCAGAGGCAGGAGACTCGCTTGATCCCAGGAATTGGAGGTTGCTGTGAGCTGTGATGCCACAGCACTCTATCCAGAGTGACAGCTTGAGGCTCTGTCTCAAAAAAAAATAAAAGAGTATGCCTCTCTTTTACCAGATTCTGACAACAGAATACTGTATTTCTGCTTGAAGTGGAATTTGTGAATAGTTTCACAGCTTAGCAGTATTTTTTTAGTTCTGTCTGCTTAACAGTCCATCATATCAAAGAAGACCCAGAGAACACTGAAAGAAGAAAACAGATTTTTTTAATGAGAATTGAAAATTGCACAATTATCTTATTTCTGCTAAAGATGAGCTGTTTTTCTTGTTTGGTGACACTGCATTATCAACAGTAAAGAAATTCAATGCTCATCAGAGCTACACATATTTTAAATTAGAAGGAGAGGCACAAAGGTTGTATTACAGAAATTAAAAAATGAAAAGCAAAAGCAAAGACAATTCTTTCAAGAAGTAATATGACTTGGAAATAATCTCACTGAAGCAACTCATAAAGTAGCTTATATACTCAGCAAAAAAGTGGAGCCATTCAGTGACGTAGAAATTATGAAAGGATGAATTGTTGAGGTTGTAGGATACTTAGACAATGATAACATTGAAGGATACTTAGAAAATGATAACATTTCAAAGTACAAACAACTGCCTCTTTCAAGGAGAATTGTAACTGATTGGCAGCAGGAATTATCCTTCAACTTAACAGAAGAACTTCATACAATACTTCAAAAGGAAAATACTTATTATTCAACAGCTTTGATGAATCAACTGATACTACTGACTCAGCATGGGTTTTATATTTTATTTGGGTCATAACCGAAGATTTTCTTTGCTATGAAGAGTTACTCACTTTGGGCTTTGGGCACTCTTGTGAACAGAACACAGAGAATAGACATCTTCAACAGATTTCAAGATAAATGTTGTGAAGTTGGGCTGAATTTGGTAAATATAGTGAGTATAGGTACAGTGGTGCACCTTCCATGGTAGGAAAACATGAAGGATTTATTGTACAGATTTAAAAAGAAAGTTCTAACGGATCCAGATGCTCTCATTTCTTTTCATTTTTTCTTGCATCAGCAAAATCTCTGTCTTAAAGCTACTATTTTAAGTGACACTTTGCAAGAAGTTATAGGTAGTAAACTACAGTAATCTTCCCATTATCCAGCACCAATGGGGATTGGTGGGTTCTGGATAAAGGTAGGTTCTGGTTGCTTGAGAGTTACTATTAAAAATAGGCCTAACTAATTCTATGCCCCATACCATACCATACCATGCCATCCATATCATAATCTCTGTATTGACTTGACATTAATATTAAATATGCTAAATAAAAGCAAACTAAGACAAATATAGACAAATTTCACTTACTATAACATAGTTTTACTGTATTATAAAAGAGCTTTGTAAGTGGCTATGTACAATTTCAGTTAGGTGTTAGGCAATACGCTTTTTAACTTCACTAGCATTTTTTTTTTAATTTCAAGTAACACACATTAACACTGAGAACTGTTACAGAGAACACATGGGAGCCACAGGAATGGGGCATGAAGCATCTGCTTACAGATAGCATAATGAGTCAAGTTAAACTATTTTTTTTTGGTCAAGGCACACACAAGCATCTTGAGAGAGCTAGTGGCTTGACTTCCACATAACAGAGTTTACTGTATATTTGTGCAAATGCAAGATGGTATTATCAGTTTTGTAAAATGCTAAAGTTGAAACTTGAGGTATTCAGTGTGGATTTGCCATATTATTCTAAAGTGCATTGGCTACCACTGGGACAGGTGTTAGCCAAAATTTTATCTCTGCAAGAACAGTTAGTTAAATTTTATACAGAATGGAATCAGTGATGTGAATTATGGAAAGAAGATTTCTATAGGAATGCAGTGTTTCCATGGATATTAGTCAAATCAGAATGACTTGAGTATTTCTTTGCAAGGTAAAACTAAATCTATATAGAAGGCAAAAAAAAAGAAATCCAAGCATTTTGAAAAGAATTATCTTTTTTCAAAACACTTCTTCATAAGGAAATTTTGGATGAACAATTTCCCCAGTTTTAGCGAAAGACATTGATGAGCAGGATGATATATACAAATCATTTGAAGAAGTCATAGCTGTTATAAACCTATGAATTGGAGAATACAATGAAAGGTTTGCTGACTTTGAGAATCACAACAACATGAAATTCAGCCTCACCTAGTTGATATCAACAAGGCACCTAAAGAACTTCAGATGGAACTGATCGAGGCCTGAGTAAACATTTTAAAGTCATTGTTTGAAGCTAAGAACAATCCAGTTGAAATATGGAAAAATACAACAGAATACCCACACCTTTGGCAACATGCCTGAAAAATGCTTTCTTGGCTTTCAACCACTTATTGCTATGAATCTACATTCTCCTACCTAACCCAAATCAAGACACCCTTGAGGTCAAAAATGACCGATACCCATCTAGAGACTCAGCTCAGACTGTGAACCTCCATGTCGCAACCAAATAATCTAATGCTTCCCAACAAAAAGCAGATACAACAAAGTTGATAAAACGTTAATAACTTTAAAATGAACAAATAGTTTTCATTTTTTGAAATGATTATAAGTACCCAGTCATTTGATTTTTTATAAATTAATGTACATTTTAAGTATATCTAATTGAAGTTTCTTGAACATGTTTCTCTGATTACAGCCAAACTAATGCAGCCTTCCAACATGACCAGGTTCCCCGCCCCTGACCTGAAGAGACCACAGGGCCTCACGTAGGCACCACCACCCTCAGGCCCAGACATGCACAGCTCCAAGCAGGTCCTTCACAGGGCACAGATGCCAAGGATGTGGACAAACTGGTTTGAAGAACAGAGAAACCAACTTGAACCTTGCTTCCCTTTCCTGGACAAGGCATCCAAGCCCTGTCTCCACTACACCGAAGAGAACTTGCCAAAATGGTATTTGCACAGGCCTCAAATCTCCCTGACTTTTGCCAAAGTTACTTATATGTCTCCCTGAATATCTCTCTCTCTCTCTCTCTCTCACACACACACAGGCACCCCAGCCACACCAGCCTCTTCCCCTAGGAGCCCCCAGGCTGAGCCCTGTTGTGCCCTCACCCCAGTCCTTGCTGTGGCCATCCTTTGTAGCTACCCTTCAGTTCTCACTGCTCTCTGGCCCTAAGGCATCTTCCCTCTCTGCACTCCTGGGCCTGCCTGGGTCCCTCTGCCCTGGCTCTGGCCATGGGGCTTTCCACTAGATTTGTCTGCATGTGTGACTGCTCCCTTGCAAATGTCAGCTCCCTGGGGGTGGGTTTCATGTCCCTGTGCTGAGCCTCTCTGCAGTGGGAGTCACAGATGCCAGCTCCTTGCATCAACCCCTGTCAAGAAGCCCTGGGAAGTCAGTAGTTTAGCAAACCTGTCTGAGGACTTCCCCCCGAAGCCACGAGGGAAGTGATGAGGAAATGGAGGGGTAAGGGTGGGTTGAGGCCAGAACAGATGGCAGCCCACATACTTAGTCATCGAGGACACCCAGCAGAGCAGAGTCACAGTCCCTGAAGCTGATGCAGGGGGCCAGGTGGGCAAAGGGGGGCCCAGCTGCAAGCCAGCAGGAGGAAGCCTGGTGTCCAGGCATCCTCTTGCAGGAGAGGCAGTTTCCATTCCAGACTCCCTAGGAAGACCCCAAATCGCAAGACTAGGGACATCTTGGTCAAACACAGGCTGATGTTTGGGGTTTGCTCTTCAAGCCAATGCACGCAGAGCCACAGGAACAGCCCTCCTGCTTTGCCGGCTCTACTGAGGGCTCCCTTCTGCATCATCAGCTTCAGATGCGGCCAATCCATCCTCCTGGGAATGGGCCCCAGAGCTAGACCAAATGGACAACCGCTGCTACAAAGGGGAGCCAATAGGTGTTATTGACCACGTGGTCATCAGCCCCCATTCCTGCTGAGCACTTCACCTGCGTTATCTCACTATGCAAGGGAGAGGCTCTCAGAGGTGGGTCTGGGGCTACCTTGGGAAGGGGACCCTTCTGAGCTGGGTGGGGTGACAAGATACCCAGAAAAGTCTCATTTTATGTGCCTTGTCCCAACATCATTGCCAACAGAGCCACTCTCTTGCTTAGAAGTGTCCTAGTTTGGAAGATAAATTCTAGGGTTGGGGGACTGGCCCTTGGTTCTGTCTGGTGGAGAGCAGTGTCTGACGCAAGCTGTCCCTAGGTGGGGCAGACACTAGAGGGCGCCAGGGCGCTGTGCTTAGTGGCCCAGACTCTGGAAGACAGCAGGGGTGCCGGAGAGAGCAGGGGGAAAAGGGCAGCGGTATGATGAGCCCTGGCCATGGGCCCTGAGTGATGAGCAAGAGAGGTCCAGCCCACCCCCCTCCAGAGCCCTAGCTGAGATCTCTCCTGGCTTCACCCCAGTCCTGACTGGCTTCCTTTCACCTCCCCATCCATCTAGCAGACAGGCTCTGACAGCCTGAGAATGCAAAAGAATAAAAGGGGTCCCCCAACTTCACGTTAACCAGGTCCAACCCGCTCTCCTCTCTCCTGGGCTGGAGACCTCTGACTCCCAGGCTGCTCTCCTGATGGGCTGGGACTGGGCTGCCAAGAACCAGGCAACTCCATGGCCCTCCAAGGGGTAGGGTGGAGAGGGCAGAAAGCAGGAGGTGGAGGGCAGACAGCGCCCCGGGTAAGGACTCAGGAGTTGTACTTTCTCCTCCTTAACCCTGTAGGGGCTCCGTTACAATGTTCAGGTCGCAGCGCCTTACCTGCGAAATAAGGCTGACCAGGGCTCCTGTCCTGCCTGCTCCCATGGCAGGGGAGTTTGTAACCCCCAAAGAGGCCACTTCTCTTCATCCTGCCCTGGTCAGAGGTTCCAAGGGTACCACTGCCCCATCCAACGCTCCGCCCAGCAGTCAGGCACAGGGGGGGCTCCCAGAGGCAAACTGTGCCTGCTCCAGCAATGCTTTGGTCCTGGCTACTGCCAGCTCCTCTCCAGCCAATGGACCAGAGATCACCAGAACACATGATTTCCCTCCTGCTGCCAGCAACTGGAGCCCTCACCTCTATTCCGTGCAAAAGGCAGGATTATAGGGCATGAAAGGCACATGCTTTGGTGTCCAACAGACCTGGGTGTGGGTTGCAGCTCTGATGTTGGTAGCTGTGTGACCTCAGGCACGTTACTTAACTTCACTAAGCCTCAGTTGACTCACCTGTAAAAGGTAATGGGAGTATCTGCTTCGCAAAGCTGGTATGAGGATTAGATCCGATAAAGGACATGAAGCACACAGCTGAGCAGCAGTTGTCATGGAGGAGGCGGCTCTGCATGGCACCCACAGGGCCCTCCCAACTCAGCCCAGCTTTTCTTAGCACAAGGATAAGAACAAAGATGGGCTTTAAAACCTGGCATGGACTACATGGTGCACATAGTGGCACTAAGAGATTTAAAAAGTTATGGTCGCCTTGATGTCACCCCAACCTGTGAAAGAATCATTCATTCATTTGTTCATTCATTCATTCCTTCAACAGACCTGTGTCCAGGATGGAGAACAGATACCTCTTTGTCCAGATAGTCCCAGGGCACAACTATTGTCCTGAAGTAATTGTTAATAGCCTTCCTTCGCTCTTGGAGTGTTCCAACTTGGGTAATAAATTAAACGGTCACCCTCTCTACTGAGCACCTACCGTGTGCCCAGTCCTGTGCTGGGTCCTGAGACTGAGAGGGAGGTAATGTGCACAGCCCATGGTCCAGCGAGGAGGTTGACAAATAGATGATTGCAAAGCAGTGTGAAAGGCAGGGCTGGACGTGCTGCCGGGGCCCAAGTGGCACCGCTTTGCCCCTCAGGAACCCTTCTGTGCCCTCATGGGTTTATCTATTTACAAAACAACCTTTTTGAGTTGGTTAATGCCACACATTTCCCTCCAGATACGTGAAGTGGTAGTCGTTGTGTTCATTCTAATTTTTTCCTCTAGCTTCAAAAGTTGCCTTTTATTCAGATATCTGTGGTACGTTTTCAAAAATCATCAATATCCCATCAGCGCCCTTCAATATCTCATAAACATCAATTTTCCAGAAGGGTGTTCACTGTGTTTTCATTCTCACAGAAAAGGGTGTGGTGTGAGGACAGCCGTGATCTAGGGGCACACTCTAAACGGGCCGCGAGGCTTACCCCAGGAACACCTCCAGGACACTCAGGGGAAAGGAAGGAGAAGGCAAAGGACAGGGAAGACTTGAAAGAGGCCGGGGTGCCCCTGCCTGGGGCTCCTGTGTGATCATCTGAGGTGGGTTGGAGGAGGGTGGCTGCCCCCAGTAAGGGATGTCAGGCGGCCTTGCATGAGAGCATGAGAGAGGGCCATGCCCCTCCCCCACGCCAGAATGGGGTGCTTGGGGTGTGCAAACTGTAAAGGTGCCAGCACCCAGATTCCCGCACCTGCTGCTCACTCTGAGCGCAGGCCTCCTTCTCCCCGACCTGGGCCCCTAGTTTCCCGCTTGAGAGCACCAGGATCCAAATGGTGTAGTCGGTCCTTGTCCCATCCTAGGTGTCCCACAGGAATCTTATCTGTGTCACCTTCTTATCTGGGGATGGATGTCCTGGTTCTATCTCATAGCTTCCCAAGTCACTGGATGAAAATCCTGACAGTCCAGGCGTGGAGGAACATTGCCTTATTTAGACGTGCGGCCCCCAGGGGAGGGAGAGAAGGAAGGAAGAGGAGGGAGGTGAGAAGCAGACGGGGGCAAAAGGAGAAGAAAGAAGAAGGCCTGGGTGATTCTGAGAACTGAGGGCAATGATGACATCATCCAGGGGAGGGTTTCACTGGGGTCAGAGGGTGGGTGCAAGGCACAGTGACTCATCTGTAGAACCAGGCCCCGTATCCAGGAGAAGTCACTCGCCGAGTGAACCAGTAACCGAGCTGATATGTTTCAGTCCCTGGACGAGGCCCCTGTGAGGCAGAGATCAGGGCCAGGGCTGGGGAGCTCATGGCCCAGAGGAGATAAGCAGTCCCACTGCAGAGTGTGGGTGTGCAGGGGGAGGGGGCCTGGTAGGTGGCCAGAGGTGTGGCCAATGGACAAACAGATGGGCAGGCTCATTGGGGGATGTGGCCAGGAAAGACTGCCTGAAGAAGAGGCAGGGGTGGGAGGGGATGTCTGGGATCATGTAGGAGTAGGCAGGAGCCAGACATGGGAGGGGAAGGGAGTTTCAGGGGCGGGAAGAGCCTCGTGCTGCAAGGCTTGGAGGTGGGGGCGTGGGGGTGGGGCAGTTTGGGGAAGTGTAAGTGCTTCCTGAGAAGGTGAAGGGGGAGGTAGTGGGAAATGAGATTGAAGAGCGCAGACCGGCCAGACCCTAAAGGAACTGAAATACTGCTCTCCAGGTCCTGGGGACCCCTGAAGGCGTTGACATAGGAGCATGTGGTCACTTGCCTCTTCTCACCCAGTGGGTCGATGTAACTGGCGTACCCATGCCCAGCTCACCTAGGTGACAGCGCTGGTTCAGCCCTTATGGGGATCTAGCTGGTACTGGAGGTTTTGTCGCACATCACCCCACATCCCCACCTGCACAAGGATCCTCAGAGGTGGCCCAGTGTCCCCAGCTGATAAAGAGAAAGACTGATGTTCAGCAGAGGACAGAGTTTGCCAGGGCTCTCAGGCAACAGATGGCAGAGCCCAAATCAGATTCCAGGGTTGTTTGAGCTCATGGACATTTCCAAACCCTCTCTGCCACCATGAGGCCTCCCTGAGACCTCCTGCTTGAACTCCACTTTCCACAGAGTTCTACAGCTCCTGCCCCTCACTGCCAGTTTTGGGGGATGCCTTTAGAACCAGCCTCTCACCCATGCCCTGTGTGATCCCATCACAAAACCAGGGCCCTGGCTTCTAGCTGTGTGGACCCCCATACCCTCTCTCTGTCCCAAACCACCACACTTCTGGGAAGCCACTAGGGCTCCCTTCTAGAGGAGCTAGGTCCTCTAGACCAAAGCCATCACCAGGATGATAAAGACTCCAAGAGGGACCCTTAGCCCTGGAGTTCTCTTTGTCAAAGAGGAGACCCAGGTGAGAACCAGGAAGACAGTGGCCTTGTGTGTCAAGAGGTTGCTTTTGCCTGAGCAAGAAAAGCATTGGGTCTTCAGCAGCTCTTGTTCTGTGCAGAAAGAAGGAAAGACCATTTCACCTGGCCTTGGACACCAACATTGCTGATATTTTCTTGCTTGCAATAAATTTTCAAATATATTTCTTGCTTCTCCTTCTAACACTTAACCGTGGGTATATTTCAAGGGAAATGCAAGTCTTCCTGCTTCTGATTCATACCCACTGAGTTCATCAAAACCAGAATTATTTGGTAATAGCTGCTGGGTTTACTGGATGCCCTCTGGGATCTGTAAAATCTCTGTTCCTCAGAAACAGGAAGTTTCAGCAAGAGGAAGGAGGCTGGTTGCAAACTTCAAACTTTGAATCGTCTCTGCCTATTGGAGAGCCCAGCGTTTGTGGCACTTCCTTTAGCCTGTCAACGTAGGTGGATCCTGGGTCTACTGTGTGCAGGGACCCGGGACACAGAGGTGATTTTGAAAAGGGCCTTTGTATTAGCTGCTAGGACTGCCAGCACACAAAAAAAATTCCACACCCTGGAATTAACAACATCTATTGGCTGAAACAACAGGAATTTATTTTCTCTCAAGTCCCAGAGGCCAGACTTCTAAGAGGTGTCAGCAGGGTTTCTGTCTTCCGAGGCCCCTCTCCTTGGCTTGGCCATGGCTGCCATCTTCCTGTGTGGGCACGGTCGTCCCTCCGTCTGGTCCTAATGTCCTCCTTTAGTAAAGACACCAGTGATATTGAATTAGAGCCTATCGTGTGACCTCATGTTAATCACTTCTTTAAAGGCCCTACCTCCAAATACCATCACATTCTCAGCTACTGACAGTTAGAGATTCAACATGTGAATTTGGAGGAGTGGGGGCACAATTCAGCCCGTTACAGCCACTGATCTCGAGAAGCATTTGCTAGGCCAGGTCTTCCTCCTGGGTCACCATCTGGGGTTAGCCTCTGAGGGAAGTTGGTGTAGACACTTCTTCTGGATTGTTGTAGACTTTCTAGGGCGGGATGACTCAGTGGAATGGCCACCATGTTGTCAGATCTAGGGTCACATTCTTCCCCCTTCCCTGACTAGTTGGTGATGTCGTGGAAGTCACACAACCTCTGAAGGCTGAGCTTCTCCTCAGCACCACAGGATAATAATGTCTGCTGCAAAGTGGGAGTTCTTTCCTCAGGGGTGTTTCCTGTGGGTTTCCTCCTCCAGGGAGCTAAGGATGCTTTCTAATTGTTCTCTCTGGGAAGAAGTGGGCTGTGAAATGCAAGAAGGGGAGGCACAGGGTTAGTTCGATGCCAAGTCCCTTGGCCAGGCCATATCTGAAATGCCCAACCACTGGTACTTACTCAGGCTTGGGTTGGAAAGGGTCGGCCACCTCTCAGTCTCACCAGACCCACTCACCAACCCTCCAGCCCACTTGTGGTCTCCTGGCCCTTCCACCTGTTACTTCCTAGAGAAAAGGCTGTATTCTGAAGGGAGCCAGGTCTCCTGGTCAAGCCCAGGTAGGAGGAGGGAAAAGTGTTCTGGACCTGAACCTCACCCAGAGTACCCACTGCCTGGGTGACAGCGTGGTCCAGGAAAGGGTGGGACAACTGTTGGGTTCAGGCTGAGCCTAGCTGTGGAAGGATGATCATGAGAGAAAATAGCCCACAGGCTGGCAGAGCCCTTTGCTTAGAGAAAGCCCTCACAGTCCAGAGGGAAGGTGCTGGACTAGTCATCCAGGGACCTGGGTTCGATTCCCAGGTCTGATATTTCCCAGTAATGGGACACTAGCAACTCACATGACTGCTCCGAGCTTCAGTTGCTTGGCTGTAAAATGGAGAAAACAATTTGATCTGCTCCTCTTGAAGGGTCAAAATGGAATAAAGTGCCAGACAAACGTTGAGTTCCTATTTTATTAATAAGTAAAAGTGCCCACTCGGCACCCCTCCTGTGGGCTAGCACACTTTCTCAGCTGCCTAAGAATGAAAAGAGAAGTCCTGTTGCTTTGGTCTCCAATTGCTTTAAGCTGCCAGCGTTCTACACACACACACCCTGCTTTGGAGCAGATTACGGATACATCTTTTCTGAAAAAGAGTAGCATTTCCAGCTTTGGAGTAAGAGAGATGAGGGCTCCTTCTGGGCCACATGGCCTCTTCTACATCATCCCACCCCCCCTCCCTCCCCAAATTACTCACACTCTTGGAAACATGACTGATGACTTTAGGATGAGTAAGAGGCCCTTGCGCGTCATGGCTTGACTGTTGGAAGGGTGAATGAGTTCAATGCTCCCTTCAGCACAGCCACGCAGACCTGTCCCAGGAGTCTAGCCACACAGGGGAGCTAGATGCCTTTAGCAACAAACTGGAAGTCCCAACACAGTATCCCTTCTTCCAAGCCTCTGATTCCTGATGGCCTTCTCAGCCTGGAATGACAGCCCCAACACCTCTCTGGGCTGCCCAGACAGTGGGCACAGGGGCTCTCCCTGAGTTCCAGATGTCTATGTTCCTCAAACCCAGGGCCCCCAGCTTCACCCCAGCATAGCCAGGCCCAGAGACAAGCCTGAAATTGGCAGCCCAGCCTTGGCTGCTTTGGGCTGCCCTAATCCCAGGGCCCACCCGGCAGGGTGTATGTGTGCAGTGGGTGTGTGTGTTTATACTCTCCTGGACACCCTAATCCACAGTGTCATTCAAGAAAATATTTTTGATCTGTTTTCCATTTTCCATGTGTCTCATTTAGGAACATTTGGTGGACATGGGGGTCACAGCAAAGGACTGTAGTAATTCAATGCATTTTGAAAAGACTTTTACATTCTTAGAGTTACAAAGCAGGCTGAACATACTAACATAAGCAAAACAACAGGCAAGCTAGACTTTCCTGGCACTTAATAAGTAGAGCTGAAGCATCAGTTTCCCCATACCTAAAATGGGTGTAGTCAGGACAGGGATGGCATGGAAAATAACGCCAGGACTGTGAAGCATGAGGTAGCCCCACCTCAACGTCCCCTGCAGCTGGCACAGAAGTGTCACTTAGAACCCCAGCTTCGCAAACAGCCACTGCCATGTGAGAAACAGGGCTCTCCTCCAGACTTCCCTTCGTGCAGATCTTGAGGAGTTCTGTTTCTTGAGCCACTGAATGTCCTTTGAGTTGGTGGAGATGAGATGGACCCATTAGAAGGGGAGAGGAACTAACACCAGAAGAACCCATTTGGAGGTTGAATTGTTTGATGGGACTTTGCTTTCCCAAACACAGAGGGCTGGAACATAAGTGAGGCAGCCAAACCAACTGGCCAAGGCTTGCCAGCTCCTCTCTCCCATCAGAGCAGTGGATCCCCTGCCCCATCACCACTCTTTGTTAACATTAGACTCAGTCCTGGAAGTGTAGTTTGTTAGAAGTTCTTTATAATTCTGGAATAAACCTTAAGCAAGTAACTCCAGGTACTCAGAGATAGTACTTTCTTTCCTTCCTGTAACTAACTCAGCTGAGATACCTTCCCAACGGAACGGCAGAAACGCAATCGGCCAATTCAGGATCTTTCATCTCCTTTTCTTAATGTTAAGACTGATTTTCTAGAAGGTTCATGGAGAGCCAAGGTATTGGGGTGACTTTCCTCAGGGCCACTGTCCATCCTCTGCTGGGATGGCCACTGTTTTAACCTCACGGTCAGGGTACAGCCCTTTCTGGCCAGGGGAGGCTATGCGAGGCTGCTCTACCCTCTCCCTGAGGCCTAGCTGGCTCCTGAGACTCTACCCCATGATACGGAGGCACGTAGCTACTCCTTAACTCCCTCCAGTCCTTCCCCTCTCCTCTCAGCTTGGTTGGACATGGGAGAGGGAGCTGCCCTCTATCATGTCGTTTTCCCCAGACTTTGTGTCTCTGTTCCTCCAAGGACTTGGGCTTTGAAAACCGAAGCCAGGAAGGCACCCCTTCTTTCCGCCCTGCATTCTCTTATGCTCTCCGCCCCTTGGTAATCAGCACAGAACTGCCTGAGTGAGGAAAAGGACAAAGAATAAAGACTGGGAGGACTGGGTTGATAGTTTAAAAATATGCTCCCATGGAGAATTTTCACTGCCTGATTTAGAACTTGCTGTAAAGCTATTATATTCCCAACAATATGGTATTGGCATAAGAATAGACAAAGAGATCAAGGAACAGTATAGAAAGACTAGAAGTAGATACACAGGCCCATGCTCCACTGATAAAGCACCATTGTGATTCAGTGGGGAGAGGAAAGTCTTTTTTTCATTTTGAATGGTGCTAGAACAACTGGATATTTAAAAGTGAGCATTGACCCTTGTCTCACATCACTGCTCAAAAATTAAGATGGATTATAGACCTAAACAAAATACCTAAAATCATAAGGTTTCTAAAAGAGAACAGAAGAGAGAATCTTCATGGCTTTTTAGAAGGTAAAGGTTTCTTCAACAGGTCCCCAAAACCAAACAAAACCCCAAACCCATAAACCATTTAAAAAAAGGTAGGGGGGATCTGTAAATTAGACTTCATCAACTTTTTTTTTTTTTAAATCAAGAAAATCAGCAATCCAGGCTACAATACACACACAGACACAGTCTATAAAGTGTCCAGCCACTGTTAATACTGTTTCTTGGTAGTACATGACTGAATACTTTCTGGACAACCCTTATATATTCACACAAAACATTTATCTGACTATCTGACAAAGTTCTGGTACCCAGAATATATATATATACACACACACACACACAAATCAACAACTAAAAAACAACCTAAAAAAAGCCTCCATAAAACCAAGCAAAAGACTTGAACAGGCGTGTCACAGAAGATGATTACAAATGGCTAATAAAAAATATGAAAATTGCTCAACATCATTGTGTTAATCAGAGGATGCAAATTAAAACCACAGTAACATTTCACACCCACTGGAATGGCTAAACCTAAAAAGACCAACAATACCAAATGTTGGTGAGGACAAGGAGCAGCTATAATTCATACATTGTTGGCAGGGGCATAAAATAGTATGACCATTTTGGAAAACTATTTGGTAGTTTTTTATAAGTTAAACATATACCTAACCTATGATTCACCAATTCCACTCCCAAGTATTTTACCCAAGAGAAATGAAAACACATTTGCACCAAAAACTGTGCCTGAAATGTTCATAGCAGTTTTATTCCTGTAATAGCAAAAACTGGAAACACGCTCAATGTCCATCAGCAGGTGAACAAATAAACCCATTGTGGTTTCTTTGCACAATGGAATGCTACTTGAACTTGACACTAGAGACTAATACATCTCACTGTATTTAGAGTATTCCTCAGAAAAAAGAAAAGAAAAGAAAAAAAAAAAAAAAACCAAAGCAGAAATAGTTGCCAGGGGATGGAGAGAGGGAGAATGGGGAATTGTTTCATGGGCACAGGAGATTGGTTGGACATAACACAACTATACTTAATACTACTGAACTATACACGTAAATGGTTAAGGTGGCACATTGTATGTTATGTGTATTTTACCACAATTTTCAAAAATAAGAATAAAAACTAAAGTATGGTAGCACATAAAACCTAACAAATCTTATTCAGGAGGATTCAAAACACAAACAGCTTGATTTCTTAATACAAATATTTGTGTAGTTTCTTAAAATAAAAGAGGTAAGATAAATCTTTTGTATATTTTATCCAGTAAAATAAAAAAAGCAAGAAATAAATAAATGAAACAGGCCAGTGCCCCTGCCCTCAGGGCTCCCACAGCCCGGTCCTGCCTTCACCACTGGCAGTTGGCATCTCCCAACTGTGTGGTGACTTTCCAGATGGTGACTTCCCATAGTGGGTTTTGGAGGGAAAAGTTCACCAAAAGCCTGCATGGCTTGTGCTGCTTACTGTGAGAAAGAAGTTCCAGATCTACGTCCTGCTGAATTTTATCCCGAAGATCCAGGTTTCTTGGGTCTCCATATTGGATCTTTTTCATCCTTGCCCTCTCGCATTCTCTCCTCCCCACTCCCCAGGCCCAGACATCACCTTACACAATCAATTCAGTGCTTTCCCAGGGGACTGTGCCCCTTCCACATCACAGAGCGGCTTGGTGAAGGTACCAGCCTGAGCAGACGCTGGGCCCTCAGGCTGTTCTGTCCTGCTTGCCCGGGTCTCCTGACACTGATGCTGGGTCTGGTACATTCACCCTTCTGTTCCAGGCAGAGACAGGTCATTCTGACTACAAAGCCAAACATCCTGCTCTCTTTGGAGACAACTCTGGAAAGTAGAGTTGAAGAAAGGAGCAGAAGGGAGGGCAGTGTCCTTGCTCTCCACCCCAACTGTCCCTGTGCAATGGCCTACACCTGCTCCACTGCAGAGCCCCCAGGCCAGTGTCACGCTGGTGACTTCTTAAACGATGGGGACGGGAGATGGCCTTGGTGGTGGAGTAAGCGTGCACTGACGTGCATGTGAAGCAGAGCGCTGTCCTCTCCGGAGGGACATCAGTCTCTGCACACCTTGGCTCCCCAGAGGGAGCTGGAAGTTTCAAGAGACCTAGCTCCTGTACCCACCCTCTGAGAACCTGGCCCCCACACACCCAGCAAGTCCCCTCGAGGCTGTGCGGACGTGGAGGAAAAGCCCTCCCTTGCTGGTTCAGGTGTGTGTTGTCTTGTGGCGGGGAGGGGAGGAAATCGGTGAGGGAAGCGTCCTCAGCCCGCTGGCCTGGACTCTGTCACCAACACTCCGTGTGGCTTTTGCCAAGCCCACCCTCTGTAAAAGTAAAGCAGGATTTTCTCCCCTGAGTCCCTCAGCACGGGCTGGGACTGTCCGATGTCCCCTCTGTTTCTGCCATCCAGGAACCCACACTAGAGCAGGGCTGGGGGTCCCGGGGGCTGAGGAGAGCCAAGCCCCGGCAGAGTAGAGATGTGAGGTGGATGGTCCAGGTGGGAGGAAGGCAAACAGAAAAGGATGTATCCTTGTGAAGCAGTGAATCGCAAGGCATGACATTCATTAACTCAGGCTAATGAAGAAACAAGCATGGCGGCCACCAATGCTGGGCAGTTTGTTATCACCCAATCTTTGTGGTCCTGGCAGTCCTGCTGCTTAGGGCCTCTATCTCCTCTTCAGTCCCTCGAGTGCCCTGGGCAGGTCAACACTTTGGGGCTCTTACAGACTCCCCTCAGAATGGCTGCTGCCTTGTGGGGGCAGGAAGGAGGGTTGATGCCCCCAAAGCTCCTGTGCGTCCGGTCTGCCTTCAAAGCTCTCATGAGACCCTGAGAGGCGGGATTCTTCATTCCCATTTTGTAGATGGGAAAACTGAGGCTCAGAATGGGGCGCGGACTTGCCCAAAGTCGTACACAAAGTCCTTTGCTCCCTTTGCCATGGTATGTAATCATCTCAAGCGAGACCGAGGGGGCAGGGCAGAGGTTCGCATTCCATTCCCAGGGCGTTTCCACTTTCAACTGAGGAGATGGGGACCACCTGCTGCCTGGCTGGATTAGTGATGTCGGGTGGGCAGATGGGCAGAGTCTGGGGCTCAGAAGAGAGATCTGGGCTGGGCCCAGATGGGATATGGTGCTGACAAGCCACCTCCCAAGGGCAGCTCCAACCTTTTGTATCCCCAGAGCCTACCACGGTGAACTGCAGGGCTGCTTCGCGGAGGAGGAAATGACTGTCTGCATGGATTGGAGCAGATGCCCTTGCTGTGGCCTAGGCGGTTATGACATTAGAGACTCTAAGGGAAGGCTCTCCATTCTGGGCAGTGTCTCCGGCTTCTCGCTCTACGTTGTCGGGCCTGAGGAGCACCCACCTGAGAGCAGGAGCACGTCTCCACAGTCTATTCCTCACTGGCTCGCCTGGCCTTGTCCGCCGCAACCCCACTGAGGCCTCAGATTACCACAGTCCAATGTTTCTAAGCTAGGACCCCCCCAGTTAACAGCAGGACCCAGCACCAAGGCTGCAGGGGCACACACAGGCGGTGGAGCCACAGAACCCACCCAACTAAGCTCAGCTGCAAGGTTCTCAGATAGGGACATGGTCCACCCAAGACACAAGCGTCCACAGACAGTGCCTTGAGTTCACTTGGTGGTTACTTGGAGGGCTGACTTGGTCCAAAACTCCCTGAGCAGCCAGAGCTCCTAGTTAACAACTCTATACGTGAAGCCCCAACAGGCCCAGACTTCTGCCCTCCTGTCAACCGCCCAGGAAGGAAAGCAGCAGCTGGCTGCGGTTATATTTGCCCTCGGAGCGCAAGGAACTCGGCCTCAACAGAAGCCAGGCACAAAGGGTGGCCTGGGTGAGACCCACCTGCCCTCAATCCCCGGAAGTGTCTTCCTTTTGAAAATCATGGGGAAGGGGTTAGTCAAGGGAAGCAAGAAGTCTGTTAGGTTTTTGGTATCCTGCCCTCTTTGTAACTGGTGGAAATCCTACAGACTTGCATCAACTTTCCTAAGACAACAGATTTGAAAACATGTTAACACAGTGTCTTTTAAATATTTAGAAATATACCCACCATTACCACCAAAGTCGAGCATTTGTTTTTTAAAAAATAAACACAGCAAGAATGCAGTGTGGAGCCTTAGCGCACAGGTGACTGTTGTGCAAGCCACACGCCCACCCAGTGGGTGGGGACCTGCCCACAGCTGTCACCCTGCTCCTAACAACTCCTCCGGGCACACCCTGCTCATTAGGCCCCGGCCACACCTGGCTGCCCAGACTCCTGGTTGAACCAGAATGCCAGGATGGGGGGGGGGGATGGCTCCTTGAACCCTGAACAATGGACTATGAAGGAATGAATCCCAGTCCAGGGCCTCAGGCTCCCCAGAGCTCAGAGCTGGCCCTCAGGATCCTCCCTCAGTCAGGCCAAGGACAGGCCTGTGGTTCTTGCTTCTCCCAGGGGGCTGGGGAGCAGCGAGGGGCCAGCTAAGCTCGAGGCAGTAAACATAGATTCTGTGTTTAGAGACCGCCTCTCCGTGCAGGGCTGAGCAGCACAGACATTATCTCATTCCTGCTCAGTGTCCCCTCAGGCAGGTAAGGGATGGGACTTGTTCCTGCTTTACAGCTGAGGAGCCCACAAAGAGAGGACAGGGCAGATGGCCCTGTACCTGCCCCACACCTGGGCGGATGCCCCTGCTGGCCTGCTCCACGAACCCCCCGGAAGTGGCACCGTCACCTCTGAGTGGGAATGCACCCCAACTGAAACAGGCTGCCTGCCCCCCACCTCAGCTCACACACACAACCAGAGAATGTAGACTCTCTCCCCTCCCCTGGAGGGCCACCATCCCACCTGCCTCCTCAAGGCCCTGTGGGCAGGGTCCCCTCATTTGCAGCCCTGCCACCCTCAGGGCACTGTGTGGCATGAGGAAGGACGGGCTGCCTGGCCCAGCCCCACCTGGGAAGTACTTCTCACACCTCACGAGCGCTTCTGCTAACTCAGGATAAACCGGATTGGGGTTAGGCAGGCGCCGACATGCTGCTATTTCTGGAGGCTCCTGGCCTCTCTGTTCCCTTGACACCAGGTGATGAGGGCAGCAGCCACGTCTGCCCAGTGACAGCACTCAGGCCTGTCCAGGGAGCCACCATGGAGTCACAGTCTGCTCACTGGAAGGCAAGGAGTCTGCACAGAGAGCCGAGGAGAGGCCTGGGCAGCAGAGAAGGAGCCCTGGTTGAGACAGGGGACCCGGTGCAGCGGCCGAAGCCCAGCCCCTGGCCAGCTGGGCAGGCTTCCCCCGCCAGGCCTCATCTGTAAATGAGACCCTCTCACTTCATAACTCCCCCACTGTTATTAGGCTGGGTGCCCGCCTCCCTGCCCTCCCTTGCTTCTCTTATTAAAGTCCATTCTAATTGGGGGATTAGCGCTAACCTCTGTCTAAATTAAAGGCCAGGCAGGAGTGACAGCGCCTGAGATGAGCACAGGCTGTGGAGTGCAGCTCTGGGCGGGCAGCCTGGGGGCTCCTGGAGAGGGGAGGAGAACCACCCGCAGCAGGGAGGCCCTGCCTCCCACCTACTGCTGGCCTCACACCAAACTGGATCTCATGGGATTCACCCCATACTCCTCTTCAAAGCTAGGGCCCGTTGGTCTGGAGTTCTCTCCTGAGGACAGGGGTAGAGAGGCCCTTTGGGGCAGAGGGCCATGCAG
Organism: Arctocebus calabarensis; assembly: GCA_963573935.1. Taxonomy (NCBI): domain Eukaryota; kingdom Metazoa; phylum Chordata; class Mammalia; order Primates; family Lorisidae; genus Arctocebus; species Arctocebus calabarensis. The sequence goes on along the minus strand of CAUYON010210667.1, from coordinate 3,470 downwards.
GATGGGGGGCCGTGAGCCTTACCCTGGGGTGCCCCAGGTACAAGGAACCAGCCACAGGGCTTGAGGAGGAGTCCAAAGTCCTCTTAAAACAAACTCTGCTCCAGACATTCCCCACAGCAAGGCTTGGGACAAGGACACTCCAAGCTCCACAAGCTTCTTTACTCACCTTTTGAACTGGTTAATCATTTGTAGAGTGTGTTTTGGTCGACAAAATATTTTCCCATATGTGATGTCATCTGATCCTTGTAACACAATAGATACTTCCCCATTTCATAGACAAGAAAACTAAAGCTCAGAGAGTTTAAGAAACTTGCTTCAGGGATCCTAACTGGGAAATGGAATAAACTGGGCCTGGCAGCTGTGGGGGTCAAATTCCAAGTGCAGCATTCTCTCCAGGAAGCTGTATCCCCCATCTAGGCCCAAGAGACCCAGAAAGGCTCCACCAGGACCCAGACAAAGGGCCTCATCCCTCCCAGCCAGTGAGGCTGCGTGTCTGTAGTCGGAAGAGCCCAGAGACCCACAGCACTGTTGTCCTGGCCCCACGTGTGGGTATGAAATGACTGGATTTCTTTTTTCCTGATAAACCCCACAATGTTCCCTTTTAGAGAAAGAACGCTGTTAGCTGCCTTCGAACATCTGAAAAGTCCTGAGGAACAAGGAATGGTCATCTTCTGTAGGGACCAAGCAGGAAGCAGATGAGGCAGTGTAAGGATGAACTCTCTACCCAGGAGCACTGCCTGGAATGGTACAGGCTGCTTCAGAGAGTGGTGAGCTCCCCATCCCTGGAGGAGTTCAAGCTGACTGGGTAACCATTCTGCCCTGGGAATGATATAGAGGAAATTCCACCAATGGAGAGCTGAATGGGAAGAATGGGATGCATGATATTCACACTTCCTCATACCATACCAAGAGCTATGACCTGAAATGGGAACTATTTCAGCTTCTATTCAGACCCCTGGGGCCCTTCTGTGGGTACCATGTTGGACCCAGATAGAGTTGCCATTGAGGGTCTCTACCTCCTGCTGTTATGAACTGTGATGGAGCTGGGGGAAGAGAGCAAGAAGCATGGGGGGGGGTGTGGTAGGAGACAGCGTTGGGCGGGGGTCACAGAAAGCTGAAGGGCTGACACAGACAGGTACCTCTGGAGCTCCCTGTTCTGAGGTCCCTGAGGGCTTTGAGGCCATCACTCTCTGCCCTTCTTGACAGCTAACTGGGGCATTCTCATTGATTTGGGCAGCCATCCAGCCAGAGACCTGCCTGGGCCCCATGGGCAACTGTACCCTTTGCCACTGTGACCAAAATGAGCTGTCAGGCTGGGTGGAGGGAGGCTCCACCCCAGCCATGGGTGTCTGCCAGCCACCTACATCCAGGAGACAGCTGGCCAAGCCGCTGGCTGTCCTTCCTTTGCAGCTGGCCTGGTCAGATCTTTCATACTGGGAGAAGTTCTCTTGGGACATCCAAGGACCTGGAATCTGGAATAACAGTAGCCTCCCAGTGTCCTTGGAATACCCCCAGCTGCAAGACTGTCAGCCATAATTCCCTGAGAGTTAGGAGGAGAAAGTGGACCGGAACATCCCCCTCCTCCAGAAAGCCTGCCAGAGCTTGCTCCCCTGGGGAATAGAGATTCACACCTTCCCTTCCCCCAAACCCTATTCTCCTCAACCTGGCTTGAGGGGAGATCGGAATAGGCTCCAGGCTTAGCCCAGCTTGACCCATATTCTCCTAGGAGTAGGAACCATTGCCTCACTCCTTCTGTATTAACGCTGCCCCACAGATGAACCTGTAAACCAAAAAGAACAGACAACAGCTTCATAGAAAAACAGGCAAAAGATACAAGTAGGCAACTCCCAGACCTGGCTCAATTGCTTACTTGCTGTGTAAATTTGAGCAAGGAACATAACCAGTCTGTGCCTCTTTTTCCTTATCTATTCTATTTCACTAGGTTTTTATAGCCATTGAATGAGATAATCCTCTGTTATGGGCTAAATTGTGTGCCCCTAAATTCATATGTTGAAACCCTAGCCCCTAGGACCTCAGAAGGCTGGTTTTTGGGAATGGGACTTAACCTTGAAAGGATTAAGTTAAAATGAAGCCACTAGGGTGGGTCCTAATGCATTCGGACTGGGTCCTTATCAAAGGAAAGGAAGAGACACCAGGGATGCACGTGCACAAAGAAAAGACAGTGTGGGGACACACAAGGGCCACCCAGGGTATGTATGTATGGAGGGACGACTATGTGAAGAGGCCACAGGGAAGCAGCCACCTGCAAGCCAAGGAGAGAGGCCTTGGGAGAAGCTGACCCTGATAGCACCTTGATCTTGGACTTCCAGCTTACAGAGCTGTGAGATAATACCTTTCTATTGTCTAATGCATCTAGTCTGTGGTATTTTGGTAGGGCAGTCCCAGCAGACTAATACACTACTAAAAGCCCTAGGACAGTGTCTGGCATATAGTGTACACTCTATAAACGTTGGCTAATACCATAAATATTATTTATCTCAGCTGTATACCCACCGTATTAGTTTATTTTTGCTGCTGTAACAAATTGCCACAAACTATTTGCTTTAAACAACACAAATTTATTACCTTCCGGTTCTACACATCAGACATCTCACTGGGCTAAACTCAAGGTGTCTTCAGGGCTATGCTCCTTCTGGAGGCTCCAGCGGTACACATCTATTTCCTTGCCTTCTCCAGCTTCCAGAGGCCGCCTGCAGTCCTTGGCATATGGCCCTTTCCTCCGTCTTCAAAGCCCACGGTGTAGCATTTTCACATCTTTCTCTAACTTCCCTGCCTCTGTCTCATAAAGGTCCTTACCATTATATCAGCCCCATCTCAATAATCTGAATAAATTTCTCATCTCAAGATACTTAATGCAATCACATCTGCACGGTGCCTCTTACCATGTAAGGTGATATCATCACAGATTTGGAGGATTAGGATGTATACATCTTCAGGGGAGTATTATTCTGCCTACCACACACACAATCCATTATTAAGTGAAAAAAGCAAGCCACAGGACAAACGCATACAGATTGAGCTCCTTTATGCAAAAAATGCTAAATAAATTTGTGCAAACAGAAAGTAAATATGGAGAGAAAGAAATTCACAAAACTATCAACCCTGGTATTTTCTGGGGAGAAGGTTAGAGCTTATACACTCATTGTGCATTATTTTAATTTTTTATAATATGCGTATTTTTCATGAATTACTTGTATAATTTTAAAAAGAATTTGTTAAAGTAATCCAAAGAAAAAAAGAAGAGACACGCAGCCATCCTTGTGGAGCTCAGCCCAGGAACATCATATAAACCACCAAGGCCAAAATCTCTCAGTAAGTGAAGAGTGGGCAGAATGCTGTGGTCACGGGGGGGGGGGGGGGGGGGGGGGGGGGGGGGCCCCAACACCCCGGGGGACCCCCGAGGGGTTTTATGGAGGGTTTTAAAAAGGTGATTTTTGATAGACAAGAGG